>BLKR01009471.1:0-115429 GCA_011170035.1 Teleogryllus occipitalis | reverse complement strand
AAAATGTTTTAATTGATAACTTGAAATAAAAAAAATATTCTTAATGGAATACGATTTTGGGAGACAGGATTAGTAAGTGGTAATTGTTTTGAATAAATTAATTAAAATTATAAAAGGTTCTTGTTTGCCTGTGATTAGTATACACATTATTCCTGTTTCTTTGCTCTTTACTTTTCAGTATTGAAGAAACTTTATTTACCGCGTCGTTCCTCCCATTTTTTAGCATTGCCTTAACGTCCCCTTTATTGCTTGATTTCTTCGGTTGCTTTCTTGTCTTTCTTCTGTTCTGTGACGACAAGACAGTTTTTTTTGTTAATTGAACTTGAAATTCACAACCAATTAGGTTTCTTGAAGTCACGGTGCTTTGATAGAAAAGTCTATCTCGGCAGTACATTGCTGCAGTGCAATAATTCTTTTTATCACAATCATCTTTTCCCCCTTTTATTTTTTCTCCGCACTCTTACGTCGTCGTTGACTCGCACGTCATTCGTATGTCACCTGGGCTTCTTTTGATATGTAGTGTTACCTCTCATTATAGCCACCGCGAAAACATCTCTGCGAATCTTCTTGCATCAAGACTGCACAATCCAAACTGAAAAGACTGAGGAAACGACATAGGGTACCGTGATATAACCTTTTATGGTTTATCCATGTACCAATATATAAATGTTATTCATAAATCTGACTCGATAGAATTTTAAAAAAATGTGCTTCTATATAAGAAAAACTCCGTTCACGTTGTAGACTATAAGCATGCTGTTAGGTATGGAGCTCGACCATTAGCAGTAGAATCTAGTGTACTGTGTATGAAGTGAAAAATGATCAGGCTAGGTACTCCAGTGACAAGTACTACTAGTGGAGACATGTTTATCCTATTGCGAAGATGATTAAAGAAATCACCTCAATGTCTTTAAGTTTGAGAAACGAAAGTACTGAATTGGACCGAAAATGGATGAAGATGGAAACAAGATATATATTTATGGACTTATATAATCTGGATTAAAAACGGTGATTGTCCGGTGAAGAATTATATTATTGAATTTTGTGATTTGCTTAGTTCAGTATACGCAACTAGAATAAATAATGTAGTGTTTTGTTATATTGAAAAAAACCCATAGTTTTCTTCATTTTAATTAATAAAATAATTTGAAAAATTAAAATGTAAATACTTATTTTCGTACGTATTCTTACATTTATATCAAGATTTGTGTATGAAAATAATCTTCTTTTGACGCTAAGTTTATACCATCTTTTTACAATCAATTCTCTTCATACTTTTTCATGATTCTGTTGAATGTTTTCCCGTTCCTTTCTAATGTTATATTATACCCTCTACTACATACCTTTTTTTCCCCTTATATGCTGGTCCCTTGTACTTTCGTTCTTTTTTCGCAATGATCTATCGCCCATGTTCACCGTCTTTGCTCCACTTTATACCTTTCCAAATACACTGTTCCTCTTCACTCCTCTTTTCTTCTCCGCGCTACAACTCCTGCCCTCCAGTTCCTCACCGCTGCGGGCGCGCCGCCCACCCCCGCGGCCTGGCGCGCGCGCCTTGCATACTGAAGAGCTGGAAAATCCACTCTTTCCGTCCATGCGGACCGCGTACAGAAATATGGGCGGCGGATAATTTTCCACGTCTGTGCGCACGGGGACGCAACGGGGCGCGTCTTTCCGGCGCGTCGTCGCCGCCGCCCGCGACCTGCCTGCGGCTGTCGGAAGAGGGGGCGTGTAGTGTTCCGCTGTGGTACAAAGAATAATTACCATTAAAAGTTAAAAAAACCGCGTATAACATATTTTCTCGATTGCGGGTCTTCCACAACATCTCACAAACCGACATCGGTGGCTCAGTGCATACACTGATGTCACTGCAGCGCCTCTGATCGGGAGGTCCCAGGTTCGAGTCCCGACGGCGGCAGGATTTTCGACACTAGCTTTTCAGCCAGGTCGAATTCAGTCGGTGTCTGGAAGAGAATTCTAGCTGCCGACTGCTCTGATCGGTAGTTTTCAGTGGTTTCTCCAATGAGCACCAGGTGAATGCCGAGCAGTACTCCCACAAACGGGCCACGCACCGCGCGCTATCTTTCCTTCCTCTTCTTTGTCCTATCCTCACCCCTTACACACACACACACACACACACAAACTTTCACTACACTACCACATGTGCCGGGAAACCGGTTAGGGCCTTAGAAATGGTCCCGGCTGGGGCGGTGCCCCGCTTGTGGGAGAGATGTGTTTGGGGAAAACCTCGCTAGTCGACGGTAGGTCGGCGTCGGATCTCGCCATCCAGTGAGGGAAGATCGCCAAGTCCCGATGAAAGCATGCACTACACGTACAGGACTAATTGCAATTAGTTGACGCGCCCGGAATCACTAACAATCAATGAACCTCTCACTGGAGTTTATCTCCCCAAAATCATGTAGAAATATTTTCTTTCGCAATATTATATGAGAATATTTTATAAAATAATGTTTTCCGATATTTCGGTGATCTACAACCTGATTGTATTGTCAAAATTTCATGCCTTTGGTTTCATAAACCCAACTTGTAAGTATCAATATTTTGGGGTTCTTTCCCTAAATATGAGTTACCTTTGCGTGGGGGAAGCATGAGAGACATCTCTAAATCTCACATTACCATTTATGTATATTATTATAAAAGGTGTACGTCTTGGATATTGTATTAGTGTAACGTAGAAATATGAACATTTGGCGGATCAAGATTTAATCGTACATTGTCATCACCATTTGCTTAGCCTGTCTCTGTCAAAGAGCGTTCACAGAAAATGGAAAAAAATAATTGGAGATTAGAGATCGCATGCAGGAATCTCAGTGAGACTAAACTTCATAATCTTCTGTTTAACCATAAAGTATAGTTACAATCAGTAATATTGTCCTCTGAAAGTTGAAAAAACACGGAATTTGTTGTTTCTCTCGACTCCTGTCTGACATGTCTAGAAGTATTACACAAATGAACCACAGATGAGATTAACTGATTCTTTAAATCGTGGGTATATCAAAATATTGATATGAATAGTTTATGTAGAAATTAGTGAAATATTTTGAATTGTCTCATGATGAAGCGGCTCAAGGCAAATATTTGGTGATGTTTGTGTGTTATTAATTGATATTGACAGACGTCGAAATAGCTTCTGGTGTTATCTGCGTTTCCAGATTCGCAGTAATATGAGTTTCTAGAGGGAAAAACAGTTTTAAATAATTTGAAAAATAAAATGTATATGATTCATTGTTATTATTTCTATTGCTTTTTAAGAAAATAGGTGGGAAAGTACGTGTTATTCCATTACATCATAATATCGAATCGATATCATCGAATAGTTTGTTTTTTATCTTTCTCACTTTATAATTTTGCCTCCTGTGTACTTTTTAATACTGGGATTTATTCGTGGTTGTTTATTTTTGAGTCGGATATGGATGAGACAAAAATGCTAGTTCTTTAAAATTATTTCTTTTGTTCTGAAAGTTTTGTGAAGATACTAATGAACAAATATTAATTTTAGACAGGTATCAGTACAGGCGACAGTTATGTTAATCAGCAAAATTGACTCAAGAAAGTAATAATCTTGTAAGATGTAGTATTTAGTTGTTTTTGAACGAATCTCAAGTAGAAACTGTTTCTTAAATGTGATGTTGGACACAGTATTGAAAGAGAACATGTAATGACCGAAATAATGTAGAAGTTTTATTTTACTGAAAGCCATCATATATCATATATTACGGACATTTTGATATTGTAAACATAAGTATTTATCAGATTTCTCTTTTCTTTACAGGTGAGTTGCTGATTTATTTGTTTCCTGAAATTATCTTGAGTCAGTCTTTAAAAATGGTGAGTCATTGGGTCTGAATATCCTTAATTTACGGATCATAAATATTTTGCATTTTTCTGTGCTTAGGTGGATGTGGCAGTGGGTACCCATCCTTCTGACACACAGACATTTTTACTTTCTATTTATTCAATTTTACTTTTATGCTTATATTAAAAATGACGTGTTTATTCAAAGCAAATATCTGTTGTTGTTGTTTTAAGACTTTATTTTAGGAAACCATTGGAAACCATCTTATTTTATTTACTTTTTTTAAAAGTTTATTGAAGACATGAGTTACTCCGATCAGCCATATTGCTAATCAGTTACAGTACCGAGTAATTTTATATTTTAGTAATTTGTTTTGGAATAGGATAGTTTGAGCTTCTCTGCATTAAAAAGGTTCGGGAAGTACAAGTTTGAGACTGGACTAGACTTATAATGATAGGTGGGAAATAACATCTGAAGAAGTCTTGTGAAGAAAGATTAGAAGAAAAGTTAAAACTGAAAATTAATTAGATTTAAGTAAAAGTGAAAAGGTCACTTTCCTCTTCTCAAGGAAGAAATGAAGTTCGCGTTTGATGGATTGGGAAAAGGAGTTTCAGAAAAGTTGACTTCTCGTGATCTATCGAAATTGGCAATAGACTTGGGGGCTATTGGTACCATGCTATTCGGCTGTAGGCTTAATACACAAAAAATTTGTTGTCGTTTTTCGAAAAGACAGTGCTGTTGTCTTCCTCGCTTCCCTGAAATGCATGTGTTTCAGTTGATTGAAAAATTTGGATTTTTTTAGGAAAGTAACTTAACGAATAGTATTCACAAAACTCTTCCCAAAAAAGCCTTTAGTTCGTAATTGATTATCAGTTGAAAGCAAAATCTTATTCTCCCCTCTCTCCGTTTTAAGAAATATGAAAGATAGTTGTATTATCTTATTATGCATTCATTTTTATAATAATATAATGAATGCAGGTGATAAATTCCCATCATTAAAGTATATAAAATGAAAAGAGCAGTATAAATTCAAAGAAGATTCAATATAATAGGTGAACTGGGCCCACGTCTCATATTATTCCCATGTTAATAGCATGAAAGAATGAAGCCAAAATGTGTTATAGATACTACGTTTGTCGAAAGTGTGGTCTTGTTTTGTCCGTTTCAGTAGCTAATGCTCTGTGTGTGGGAGGGGGCGGCATCTGGGTATTATATTGTTACTTAAAAACAGTTTTATCTAAGCCTACATATTTTTTACAAATCTCACTTCCTAGAAAACAATCCAATAGAACGTACGAACTTTGCACCCACGTTAAGAAGTAGTTGATATAATATTCATTGGGCGGGGCATTTGTATATTGAATTGTATTCTGATTGAAGCGTGAAATAATGGAATCGAAGAATAGATTCGCTGTGGTGAAACAGCAGCGACCCCATAACAGTGTGGCTGAGACTGTACGGAGGGCGTTGGCTTGCGGGAGCCCCCGAACGGGGCCAGCGGGTCGGTCGGAGCTGGGCGCGCGCACGCCACCTAGCGACGAAGCCGCGAGCTAATGAGGACGGGTGGCGAGAGGGCGCGGTCGCCTTTGCATGCGAAAGGCCAGCCCCCGCCGCCCTCTTGCACCCCGCACCGCCAAGCCTCGCCCCCCCCCCCCCATTCCGCCAGGCTTCCGCGCGACAACCAGTCCATCCCTCGCGACACCCACGCGAGTCCCGTCGCCTCGCCCTCCAGCCCTTGCCCCTCCTCCTCCTGGCTGATTGATTCGTGTTTCCGGGCACGTCATTTAGTTCCGATAGTGTAGTGAATGTTTGGTGGGTGAGGTGGCGGTATTCTTCCCCACTGGATGGTGAGATCTGCCGTTGACCTACACATGGGCTTTCGGGCTATTCTCTCTCGACGAATCTTTCATCATCGGCTCACCGCCTCAATCGGGGCACGCTCTAAGCTCCCGACTAGTCTCCCAACATGTATGGTTATGTAGTGCATACGAGTGTAAGTAAGGAGAGAGACTAGTACAAAGAAGAGGAAGGAAAGATCGCGCGCGGTCGTGGTCCGTTTGTTAGGATTTTAAATTCGTCTGGTATTGATCGGAGAAACCATAGGAAACTACCGATCAGAGCAGTTGACCGCTAGAATTCTTCCCTAGGCAGCGGGTGAATTCTACCCTGCTATCTAGGTGTCGAAAATCCGCCACCCTCTTCTTTGCCCTCGTCCTCTCCCTTCCCGACTATGCCCTATCCTGTCCCCACTCTTCCTCTGCCTCCCCATTGCCGCAGACCCGCCCCGCCCTGCCATGCACCGCCCCGCCTCACCACGCCCCGCCACGCCATGCAGCGCCGCGCCACGCCGCGCTGCCTCCGACCTTGACCCGGAGCGCTTCGGCTGCCGGGCAGAGCGGCCGCTTCCGGTACGCTCGGCGGGCGGGTTTGTCGCCTTCGCCTCAGGCCGTGAGCCGAATTACCTGCGTTTACTTTGCCGAGGAGGTCGGAACGTCAGAGGTAGAAGAACGAAAGCGTAGTATATCCAACAGTGAATATTAATTAGCTTTCCAGTGTTTCTAATTTAAATTCGCAAGTGTGCAACACCTCCTTTAGTTATAATTAGTTCAGATACAACATGTTATGCATTTTACTAAAAGTCTCTGCCCTATATTTACGATAGAAATGGTTGGTATCGTATTGATTTTGTGTTGCTTAAAAACATGTTAATTCTTAGCGTGAGTCAAGTGAATATGAAAGTGATTCATATTGCATTAATAAATTATTTTGATTACATATGGCAATAAGAAAATATAGCTTAGGCAATATTTTAATATAAAAACTAATTGAAAATGTTTATTTATAAAGATATCATCTAACTCTGATCTTCAGTATGTGAAATGTCTCGTAAGATTCATTCGCAAGATTTATGTTATTCTGGAGAGTCAGTATGGTAATTCACAGCATTTAACTACTGTGGGTGTTTTGACCCCCACACCCCCATAAAAACACGTTTTACTCACTACATATATTTCAGAATATGAAGAATGTATCGGTTAAAAATAGTGCATTCGATTTGTCCGTTCAAGATTAAGTAAATCACATCTGTAGGTACCTTTTCCCCCCGAGACGCGTTGTAGATGCTTAAAAAACAATAATACGTACTTACCAGAATTCGGTGAGAACGTTTTGGAAGGATCCGATCAAAACTGGTCTGTTCTTCACCTATAGTCCGAGAAGCGTCGAATGACACCTCTCTGTCTCTGAATGATGCACCAGAAGAGGTTTAACCGTAAGGACGGATACACGCATGTTATCCGATTACTATATGTAGGATCATTAATCAATAACTTATTTTCTTTATAAAGATAAAAAGATAATTTGATTAATTACTTGTTTTGCGGAGGAAATCGAAATAACAAATATGACACATCAAAGTAATTTATTATAATATTATTGTTTTTAAACTGCATACTCACAAACACTAAAATACGTGCTTTTTAATATGGATATATCCAGCGTGTCGCTTCTACGTACAGAAGTTGGCTGGCGCTCTATTTTCAGCATGCAAAGCAGAGCAGTTTTAGCATGTAAAGCGGAAAGGTTCTTCAAAGTTTCGTCAACGTACTCTCGTTAGTCTTTAATTTATGCAGTGAAACCTCGGCAATGAGCCCAAGGGAAATGACCTCTGGGAACACGCCAATCCGACTTTGCTCTTCTCATAAAACAATGCATCTAGAGCGATGGTTTCTGGTTTTTAAGGTTTGAAACGCGTGTTTCCGGGTAGAAGTGCTTGGCCTGCACAGATTACATTTACTATTTATAAGAGTCATAATCACAGAGGTGGGACGAAACCTAAACCATTCGAGTCCCAATGAATCGAATTCGATTCCTCGAATTTTTCTTATAGTAATATTTAATAATATATTTTGGGATATGGTTGATCGAAAGAATGGTACACAGCAATCGTAAATTATTTTGTCCAGTGCATTGTTTGCACAGGCATAAAAGTTTTTTATCCAATCTTCTATCTAATTCCACTGCTGCCCCCCTCCCACCCCCTCGCGCGGTCATTTTGCATATCGCGTTCCGTGTTTTCCATGCTTACATGTTACTGAAAATTCTCAAACAGGTGCAAATTTGCTGCAAGACTTAAGAACCAAATGTTGTGATTGTAAAGAACGGCCAACAAACCTACAAACTTTGAAGAAAGAAAGAAAGAAAAAACAACTGACATTTAAAGAAGCGGAAGAAACTGGGAAGCGGTTAAAAATTGGTTAGAAAACCGGAATTACTCTTTTCTTGTAGTTTTTACTGATTAATGTCAATAATTCAGGTACGTTATCGTGCTACTAGTCAGTATCATTAAAATGCATTTAATCTTAATAGTGTTTCTATTTACATACTTTTGAATTCCGTTTCTAGGAATGTAAAGAAATGATTAATGTTTCACAGATAATGAAATGCGCGAATCTTTTAGCATATTAATAACAATGCGAAGCAGAGTGTGAAAAATATACTTAAGCCTGATATATAAATTGAATTTCAGTGCCACCCTGCTGCGGAATAACTCGAGCGGGGCATCACTTGGCCAACTCCCTGTGCATTAACTCGGAGCCCGCACTTTCTTCGGCGGGGGCGCCGCATCGTGTCAGCCCGGGGAAGGCGGATATTGCCTCCGCTCGTTCCTCCCACGCCCGCGCCCGCACAGCAGCCGCGTTTGATCCCGCGCGCCTCCCACGCGGTGCTCGCTCGTTTTCTGTAATTTTGGCCCACGAATGTGCTCCTCCCGGAGCACACTGATCCGAAGTGAACTCAAAATGGACATTGGGAATATTGAGTGCCGTTTTCTCCTTTTCTTGTAGTCTTGTTGTGTTTAGTAGGGTAGATGATTGGGTAAAATAGCGTATGTAGCTGCGAGACAGCAACTAAAGGGTCGTAGAACTGCGTTTAATTCTGCGATTTCTTTCGTTCAGTTCTTGTTCGTGGATGCGGGATTATAAGCATATGAGGGATCATAAGGAATTTTAAGCACAGCGTAACGTATAGCAATCGCCAGCAGTATCGATCTTCTGCGCATGCGCAGTTCGTATTGCGCATCACTTTTGACCAACTGCGCATGCGCAGAGTGTCGTGATTGTTGTACGCTAGGCTGTGCTTAAGTGCCCTATTATCTTAAACAATGGGGCACGACCACGCGCGATCTTTCCTACTCCATCCGTGGGTGGGGCGATGGGCTGATACCCCATCCTGTGACCCGTTCCCCATGACCTCAAACGTCTCTGGCAGTTCGTACTCATATTTCCGATCGGAACTCGACCTGCACTGTAGCGTTATCGGAGAGATATGAAATGGTAAATGCTTTGCGAGAAGTTGCAAGTTATAAGCAATAAAATGATACAATATTCAAAGATATTGAATGCTCTCATTTAAAGTGTAAATGTTTCTGTGTTATTTAATCATGTATGCAAGCACTTATGTTATGCATGTGTGTTAATCGTGTGTTTTGTGAGTGAATGTTATGCATGAATGTCAAGCGATTGCTCCCAAATTTCTTACCAATACTTAGGGGGACCGGGCGGGTGGGCGGGCGTGCGTTAGAGGGGGAACAGGGGAATAGTGAGGAGTAAAGGGGTTACCCAATACATTAAAATAATAAACAACAGGCCATTTCCTGGTAATCAGCTTGAAAATTAATATAAAGGCGATAAATCGGTGAAGAAGAATTGCATTTCTTCATACAAAATACTACATAACTCTCAGAGAATATTGTTTCAAGTGGCATTCCGACATTTCTCCCCATAAAAATGAACCTCAAAAGTAAAGAGAGACACTAAGAAAATCCAGTAAGAAACATAATGTAAATTTTATTGTTTTATTTCAATTTCTGTTTAAACTCTTGACTTGATGTTAAGAAATATGCAGAGCGCACTTCTGGTATCCACTTTCCGCCCACTGTGCGGCGCCTGTTATCGGCTTCAATCTTCGACATCCTGCGAGGGCTCGGCATTTGACACAAGATGGGATGCTCGGGAGATGTTTCTTCGAGTTTCGTAATGCGAGGCTGGCGAGCTATTGACGATCGGAAACGCTTACAAAACGCCGTCAGAAATGTGGCGTTTCACTCTTTTATTGCTCAAGGAAATGGAGTTTAGGCGGAGGAATGGAAATTGTAATTAAACTTCCGTTCTTTACTCTTGAATGAGGTTTTGAGGAGGGGAAATGCCGAAAATTTTGTCGACATGTTGATTGGGTGTGAATTGAATTACACCGAGTGAAAAATGTTAGGATGCTGGTTGTAGAAGAATGGAGAGAATTCTTCGTGACGCATATGAAGTGGTTTTTGGAAATTTAAATGTTACTTACTAAAGAATTTACTGAATATATTGAAAATCCAATATTTTGAATTTTTATTTAGTTGAAGTCATACCTTTACTCGGTCACTGGATTGAGGATTATTTGAAGATTGTTAGAACAAAATTTTAATTTTATGGGGCACTTATAATCTGACCAGCTGACTCGGAGGATTAATCTCTCCAACTGTGTACGCGAAAATTCAATAATTTAAAAAAGGTAAAAACGTTTTTATTATTTTTTTCTTGTAGGCAAGAGTGATGATGTCCAGAATTACATAGAACAAGTATTTAAAATTTGATAAGATATTAATTATCTCATTTGCGTGCGTGGCATTCTCATAATTAATATAACATTATATTGCCACCAAAATTATATACGGCTTTCTTTCAAAGTTTTGTAATTCCAATTCAATTTAAAAGTGGTGGAATTTTTTAATTTTGCACTTAACATTTGCGACACTCACATAAACCATAGAATCATGTATAGTCACCAAAGTTATTTACGTCCTTAGAAGTTCGTAAATTTAGAAATGAATGTGATGATTTAAGACTTGACCGAAAACGGTGGTAGTTAAATTAAAGCGTTTAAATATCTTATGTGAAAAAAGTCCAAAAAAACAAGATATTCATGAAAATATTAGTAATTTATTTCACCTGAAGAGGGTACGTTGTTTGGAAATCAAACTACTGCTATTGTCTTCTTCAGCATGGGCACTACCAGGAAATAAAGGTTAGGTTTCATTCATAACTAGGGAACGGAATTTATTGTTATAAAAAATACAAAATATGAACATATTTATGTACTTATTTTTTCCAAAACATGTAAGAAAAAATAGAAAATATGTAAAATAAAAATTCCTTATTGTATTTAAAATTGTTATCTACAAGCATTTTCCGAGTATAGAACGTCGCCGATCAGTTCTTGACGAGGATTCGGAGTAGCTAAAAGTAAGTTCTACCCATACAGAAGTAATTATACCCTAGACTTCACCACAGATAATAATTTTATTCGAAAATTAAAATACGTGTTCAAGTGAATAGTAGTATCGTGTAGCCAGTGATGAATCCCAGGGCAGGGAGTTAAATATACCCCTCTCTCTACATCGAACAACGCTGTAAGAAAATTTTTCGTAAAATATATTTGTTAGTTTTCGATCGATTAACGAATATGCTATTTGAAAAATGAGCAAGCACGTGGTTGAAATTACTTTTGTTCACGAAAATCCGCTCATCGCAAAATCATCTTTGACTCCGAGTACGCAGCAAGCGGGTGGGAGAGGGGGTAAGTTTGAAAAATCACAGAGAAGATATGGGGGGGATCACAGCGAAGATATGGGTTATAGAAGCGCAGCAGCATATCATTTGATTTGTAAAAAAGTTGATTCCGCAACATACATTGCAAACGCGCATCTGAAATGTTCAGTTTCGACGTACAAATAAATTAAAATGTAACGAAATATATAGTAAAAGCTAAAGTATGTAATAATATGTAATTATACCAAGATATGCAAAAATATGTAAAATAAAAATAGCTCTAATTCATTCAGAATGTCTCGTAAACTCTAAAAATATTATGGAACGCAGGTATCTAGTTCCTGTAAGAACATGTAATTACATGGAAATCCGTTCCCTATTGATAACAAATATTTTTTAAAAAAAACCTTTGAAGCATTTCCTTTGCCATTTGCAGAGCAAGATTCCGAGCGGTTGTAAGATGCGTACAGATTTTCTGGTCCATGAGTCCGTGAGGTGGGGAGCGGGGAGATTTGGCCCTGCGGCGTCGCGTGGGCAATTGCGTCGCCCTGCAGCACGCGAGCGCCGGAGACCGCCGTTGTTTAACGACGCCCGCGTAATTGCCAGCGCGCGAGCGGTTCATTTCGGAAATTAGCTCCCATCGATACTGCCGCCCTCCCTTCTCCCTTTCATGTGCTCAGCAGGAGGAGGGCACGGGCGCGCGTCGCAACTCATGACTCCGCGCGCTGCCCGTCTAAATAACTGCTGTTGCAACAGTTCTGATTTTCGTGTCCGCATACCGGCTGAGTTTAGCTCAGAACTGCACTGCGGCTCACTCTGCAATGGTTCTGACCGGGTGGTTCCAGGGTTCTAGTCCCGACGGTGGCGGATTTTCTACGCTGGCTACATATCCGTCCAACATACAA
Source organism: Teleogryllus occipitalis (assembly GCA_011170035.1). NCBI lineage: Eukaryota > Metazoa > Arthropoda > Insecta > Orthoptera > Gryllidae > Teleogryllus > Teleogryllus occipitalis. The sequence goes on along the minus strand of BLKR01009471.1, from coordinate 103,118 downwards.
GTCGGATTCATCGGTCATACGTACAAGTCGGATTCAGTCGCTGTTTGGAGGATAAAATTAGCGGCCGGCTGCTCTGATCGGTATTTTTCCGAAGTTTCTCCGATTAGTACCAGACGAATGCCGGAGTAGTACAGGCTGTTGGCCGTGCGCTATCTTCTTTTTCGCTTTCGTGCCCTCTCCTCACCCTTTACACGCACTCTTACACTTCACTATACTACCACCCATGCCGGGAGACCGATCGGGAGCTTAGAGCTTGTCCCGACTGGGGCGGTGCCCCTCTGGTGGGAGGTACCTGATTGGGGAAAACCCCGCTAGCCGATTAGGTCGGCGCCGGTTATCACCATCACGGCGGGAAGAGGGACTCCGCTACCTCTCGGGATAAATATTCATTCCACTAACGGGACTAAGGACCATAGCAGTTGTCGTGCCTGAATACATTAATTAATCAATTAGTCATTTCTACATACATGTTTATTTAGTCTTTATTACGAATTTGGTACCTCGGCGTAGGTGTTTTAACATGGAATGGCAAATGAAATCGATGCTTAAGTAATAATGGCGATGAAATGATATTAACGGTTATGGAATGAAGGACAATGAAACTGGCCAACTCCAAGATGATCTCGAGAGCACCACCAAGGAATCATTGTTAGTTACTTTTCTTTCATGTTGAACCTCCTTTTTATTCTCTGTATCCGTCGACTTTTAGCCTGTAATCCGCCACTATTCCGTCTCATCTTACCCTTTCATGCCACAATTACAAGATAAAAAATATTTCTGCCCAAAGGGATACGGTAAGTATCCGCTACCTCCTTCCCTCTTCAGATGGTAAATTAATTCTAATCCTTCATTTTTGTAAAATCTGGCAAAATTTAAACGCTCTTGAAACTTCACAGGCTCTTCGTAATTTACGGGAGTTCTTGCCGATCTATTGAAAGCACACCCTATGGTGGTTGCTGTACTCTCATTAACCGCTTTGGCCTCCTATTTTTTCTTCTCTTCCTCCTCCGTCGACCTTTCACCTCCCATTCCACTTCTCTTTAGCCCGCCAGCGCGGCAAGCGGCGGTGCCCCGAGCGCCCTGATTATGGGTATAAAGCCCCTCTGCGCGATCGCTGAAAGGCGAAGACGGGCGCCAGCGAGCCGCGCGTAACGTGTTTCGGAAGTTTTCTTCCCGAGGTTAAGGCCGAATTTACCGTCAGCTAATATCATTAATTCGGCCACATTTCGGCCGTAATTGTTCCCGGTTAACGGGGTCGGCCGGCTCGCTGAAACGGCGCCGTATTTTTGGAGGCCGGATAATTAAAATGTCTGGCGGCAGTTGGTGGGAATTCGCGCGGCTCGTTAGGTGCAGAAGCGCCCTGAAAGCGAGCTGCAAGAGGCAAGGGGTGGGAAGGAGAGGTTCATAACGTGGGGAATATGAGGTGGGTCGAGACAGTGCGAAAATGAATTCATAATGAGGATAAAAAACGTATCAAGTTGTCTGGGATTGTGATTAGAAAAGGTTGATGAAGTAATGAGTGAAGTGATGGGCGAATTGGATGTTTGCGTTCTAAGAGAGAAAGTAGTTTGACTAAGGTTGCGTAGTGAGCGGCACAGCCTGCTCGCCTTCCACTGCGGGAAGCGGGGCTCAGATTGACCCTTGAAAAATTTGGAGTGGAGATTGCGAATTCCTCTGCCCCTCATTTCGCCTTTGTTTCATCAATTTTCATATCATTTCTATCGCATTTTCATCACATCTAAAGTCTATGACTTCAGTTTAGAGAATCTCGAGATACATTTTCTATCCCTAAAATTATATTTAAGATTGTATTTGTAGTATTGTTGTAGTAAAAATATACCAATACAAGATGTCTAAAAACTGCGCGGAGTTCAAAATGTATGTAATGGTTTACAAAATATATTCATGATGAGAAACGGGTCAATTCTATTGGAAGGAATCAAGTTAAGACTTAAGAGGTGAACAGAACTCTCACTCGGAAAAAATGTGTTACGATTTTGAAATGTGTATTTTCAAAGAATAGAAAAGAGAAGAAAAAATAATATGGTAGAGATGAGGACCAGAATTTTAAAATAAACGATGTTTAGTGTGCATTAAGGCTGGTGTGATTTAAATTGTATGGTTTAAATCCAATGATTATTGTAAAAAAATCATTGATTTAAATCAATATTTATTATTTTTCACATAATTGAACTATTTTTAGAAAAGAAAATGCAATATAATATACAATAAAATGAACAAACTTATGAAACGAAGATCAACAAACAATTTCTAGTATATTTATATACTAATAGTTAGAACATCGATTAGTTTTTATCCAGCATTTAATTGTCTATAGATTAAAACTAAATTAGCAACTGTACCGCCATAACACACCCCGAGCTGATCCATCGACTGTTAAAGGGTTAATGGGAAAGTGCGCAAGTAACAACAAGTATATCCTGTATTCGATCACAGGACAACTGTTAAATAGAACTTAATATTTCAAAAACTGTCCAACATTGTTATAAAGTTTTTTATGAATTCAGTTGTTTTCAACAATAAAGGCTTTTGTTTAGGGCGGTATTGCACAAAAAAGCCAAACTTTCTTTGAACGAAGAATGCCTTCTTTCTAAATGTATTAGAGGGTATTAGATGGTGCTACAAACCTATTCGGTTTTGTGGACGCAAGAGAAGTGTCTCAAGAGCACGAAGCTATTTGTAACTCAAATCTAAAGATTTTTGTGGGTTAGAGCGGTGTTTCAATGGAACCCTCAAATATACAGTATTTTATTTTTTTAAAATAAAATTAAAATAATTTAATGATCAATTTAAAAACTGATGTCTTAAAACAATGTTTTTCTACTTTTAAAGTAATTAAGAATAAATAAATCACTTAACGATTTTGGTTTGAAGTAAAAACATGTAATACAATTTAAAAATCGTATTTAAATCAAATAAATCTAATTTCAATAAAATATTTGCTATTAGGGGTTAAACCCCTAACCCCTTCTCTACATTATCTTCGAATCATGAAAGAACAGAACAATAACACGTAGGAGAATTAGATGCTAGAAAATACGCAAAGACGAAAACGAAAGATAGAAAGGATCCATGGTATATTTGAAATACGAGCGGAGATACTTTCACGTTTTTCTTAACGACTATCTTAAATTTATTAAACTTCAACTTCCCAAAATCCCAAAATTCTCACGACTGCTTCTATTTATTGATCTTAGTAATTTATTTTGTAATAAAACAAATAGTTCATTAAATCATATTTCAAGAAGTCGCAGAACTCACTTTTGCGCGAAGGGTGTTTGCATGTCAAATACATCCAGATCAGAGCAAGCGGACGACGAGAAATCCATACTCCGCAACTTCAACCGTCGCGAAATCTTACCCCAGGGGTTTCCAAACATTTAAAAGCTTCACTACTTGTCTACCTTCTAGATTTGACAGTTGAATATCAATGCAAGAGCAAATTCATTTTAAAATCAGTATAGGAAAAGGAACAACTTTAAAATAAATTGGGTTCACTATTAAGTTATCACTTCTTTAATCATAATAACTTTTGTAGTTCGTATAAACCCGAGTTTAAATCCAACGATTTTTGAAGTTTCTGTCCGTAAGTTGTGGTAATATATTGTTAAAATAATGCAGTAATATAATTAAGACCCGGCACGGAAGATTAAGACGGTTAGAACGCTTTCTAAGAAAGCGACGCTGGCCGAAGGGTCTCATGTTCGAAATTCCTCACTGACAAACTAGATGGTCGTCTGGGCTCGTTGAAATATTGTGGGAAGGGTCCCACAATTGATTGTGCCGAACTGACCGATCTGACGCGCACCTTTTGCATTGATACCACCTTGTGGTAGAACACTCTGGCCGAGGTGACCGTAATAATAATAATAATAATAATAATAATAATAATAATAATAATAATAATAATAACAAAGAAATAATATTTTAGAAGGGATGGACGCCACAAGGCTACCGAGCATCCTCAGCTGAGAGCACACTCGCGCGAAAAACCACATCACTTAGTGCAGTAAAGTCAAATAAGTTGACCTTCAGTACATAGAATGTAAACAGAAATAAATTATTGAAGTGAAGCATGTTACATTAGATAATGTTCACGTGTGGCAAGAGTGGCGTTCTTTTCGAAGTCGTCCTTTTGTTTTGTGGTTCTCTGCAAGCAACCAGTAGTGACAACACGTAGCAAGTTTTTGTTAAGTCGACTGAAGACTGGCCATATTATTATTATTATTATTATTATTATTATTATTATTATTATTATTATTATTATTATTATTATTATTATTATTATTATTATTAATTATTATTATTATTATTTATTATTATTATTATTATTATTATTATTATTAATTTTATTGTTGTTATTATTATTGTTATTATTATTTTATACTACTTTCTGCGATTACAATAATCATACAGGTACAGCTCAGAGTATGAACTATATTATGAATAGTACTTTTATCTTAGTACTATTATTTTACTTGTGAATTAATTAATATAAAACTGACAGTAATTACAACGTGTATATAATAATTTATAATAATGAATATATCTAACGTAGTCAAGTTAGGCATTCAGAAGACATTACAGCAGACATTACAGACATAAACAGAAGTTTAAAGTAACAATTCTATTACACATCTGTACCCGTGAATCTTCTAACCGTAGAGCACGTATTAATTATGATAGCTTTCTGCATATTAATTAATACAGATTTGTTAATGTCAAGTTCCTTCACTAACTTAATAGTGACCCTTGGCACGGCACCAAAAGCTGACAATACTGTAGGAATTGTTTCGTATCTTTAGAGGCCCATTCCTCTTTCACGACTTGGATCAATTTTCTATATTTTCTCAGCTTCGTCTGATATGCTGTCATGATGTTATTGTCAACCACAACAAAATCTAGAAACAAGATCTCCTTGGATAACTTCTTCTTCTTCTTCTTTTAATGCGATTATCGGCCAACTCTGACCACGCTACATGTCATTCTCCTAGACCCTGTCATATTAATTCCGGAGAGAATAACATGTCTTACTCGAGGAACAGTTTTTTCGGCTGAGAAGATTGTTAGCGTAGATTTTCGAACTATGAGGTGGCAAGATGATAATGAGAGGTGAAGGGACGTCGATGCGTACGCGAGATTCGAAACTGCAGCCTCCTTAGCGCAGACGACGGCTGTCGCAACCGCATGCGCTACGGGGGCATTTTATTATTATTATTATTACTATTATTATTGTTATTATTATTATTATTATTATTATTATTATTATTATTAAACACTTATGGCAAATTTGGTTCGAATTCAAGTCTCTCGGAAAGCAAAGGGCCGCTGAAGGCGGCACTGCGGCTCCGCGTGTGTTGGCGCCCCCTGGCGTCTTATCTCCTAATGGCCTCCGCGCGCCGCCTCTCGCGACCCGAGGCGTTGACCTCTTTTCGAACAGCTCCACCCTGACTCCGCCCTGACTACGCCCACAAGCCGCCCCGAGGCGCTCATCTGCCGCCGCTGCCTCGCCAGACCACAGATTTCGTTACTCGGGAGTACGAGGAAATATTTAAGGATGCGGCGCTTTTCTTAGGAAACATATCTTGAAATTCGAGCCTCGCTATCGTAAATATAAAGGTAAAAATATTACGAAATATATTTTGGGGATGTCTCGACGTTGTGGGGACCGAATTAACGAATATAGGGAAGGGAAGAAAAAATTGAGATGTCGAAGAATTCGGGCTATCGAGATTTTATGGAACTAAATCGTACCAGATTGCGTGAAGTTCCTGTTGTTTGTGTTTGTCACATTTAGTTCTACGGTCGTGCGATTCCGATTTTGCATCGCTGTCGGGTTGAAATAAAATACTTCAGGAATTGACCTAGATTCTTGTGTGTTACTAGTGCTTCGGATAATGGTGCTCTCTTTTGCTTGTGCTGAATATACTTGAATTGTGTTGCTGTTTTGAAAGATTGTTATGACATGTGGAGAGTTGGACATGCGTTTGCCAAGAAAGTGAATTTAAGGAGGACGGTGAAATGTTTGAAGATTGCATTCAGCGATTGCTTTTATGAAACTTATGCCAAACACTAAATTGCCTATGATATATTTTCGTGAATATACTTTAATTCCCACTTTTATGATTTCAGTTGTACCCATACATACTTTACGCCTGAATAAAAAATTAACTTTCCCTCTAAAACATACATTGGAGTCCTAAATTGTTCTCTGACGAATGCAAAATATGCCAGGACTTGCAGGTCGAATGTGACAGGATATTTAGTGGCTTGTGTGTGATTCACACTGAAGACTGTAATAATGAAACAGTTACAGGTAATATAATCTGGAATCTTTAAAATAAATCTCTGCCTAGGGAATTATAGAGTTGCTTTACGAAAAGTGCACGAAATGAAGATATGAAAGTAGTGTATCGATCAGTGTATGACTTACTGACTTAATATTTTTCATAAAATTTGATTTTGTGGCAGCAGATCGTCAGACCTGCTATATATAAGTTCGAATCAGAAAATTACTGAATGAAATTTCTCATTCTTTTGTAAATACGTCTGGGTAGTGGGTGAGGATGCAATATCATGCACAATATAAATAGAGATTAATCTCAAAAAAAGTTTTTAATAATAAGGAATTATTTGTTGCCGGTAATAATAGTGTCAGCTATTTTTTGTTTTTCACACGTTTTATAGATCCTTTTGGTGTTACTATTATTAAATCCCTAATCGTGTACTAACGAGAGATAATGTTGGTATGTAGTTTGAGACGTGATTCGAGGTGACTTGTTTATGTAATCTGTCACTTTACACGCGCATATTAATAAAACAATTTTGTTCGCAACCGAATGCCAAACATAACAGTTGCCTAAGATCTTAAAAATAGATTATGGAGATCCGCATTCACTGTTGACAGTGGAACTTTCAGATGTAATGCAAAGTCATATCCGTAAGTTTACAAAAATATTACATTGCTTAGCGCGCTAGTTGAATGGAGAATGTTGTCAGTGAAATCAACATGTAAACGATACAAAGATCAATTGAAATTACGAGTGTTAATAATGTTGCTGATAAATTGAAGTTATCGCAGTTTCTTCAGAGGAGAAATACGAGTAAAAGAGTGAATTTTAAGGCAGTACTCTCAAGCTTCGTGAATCTCTTAATATATTTTTTTTTTTACGTAAGGTAATATGGTCAAGCCCAAGAACATTTTCTGAAACGAACAAATTAATGTAAATGCAATTACTTTCCTCGCTGCACCAGAATTATAAAAGTCAATCTGCTGTTTCCTTTTGTTGTATAATTGTAGACGAAACATTTTTGAACAGTGGTCAGAAGCATCTCTCTTGGGACGACACTCCATCTCAACCCACGGTTCTACCGACCTTTGTGTTCAATCCAACGCCCAGCAAAGGGGTTGTTCCTTCCTTTTACGAACCCAGAGATAGATCGAAACTGTCGTTGGCACGATCGATGAACCAATGCCGATGAATTAATGTGGGTATAATTCTGTAATAATGGTCGACATTACCAAAGGAAAATGTTTCTTATAATCTTACCATCGCGGATTATTTAACACACAGTCGTTTTGATTGATTTTGAGGTAGTGTTGGTACCAATAACCAAGATCATAAGGTGGTGGCGGTGGTGAGATTTATAACTTTGGCCATAAGATCTGAGTCATGAATCCGATAACGATGAAGTTATGACGATGATAAAAGAAAGCCATCAAAGGAAGGGGCTAGAGCGTGTGTGCCCCTGAACGTGGAAGGCGATCCTTGCCCTCTCTCCCATCGGGGCGCTTTCCTTGGCTCCCAAGGTCCTCCCGCGACCTGCTTTCGAGAAGTGGGCCGCGAATCCATTATGCATCCATGTTTACGGCTGCTTTTTAGAATTCAATTTCTTTATTGCGCGGCTCGCTCTGTGCAACACGCATCCGCTGGGCAGCGCTAGGAGCACTAGCGGTGCGTTGCATGGCAGCCAGCCGTAAGCCCTCGCCGCTCACAGCCCTGCCTTTCCCTAAGCGCCCTCCGCCGCCCTCCGCCGCCCTCCGCCGCCCTCCGCCGCCCTCCGCCGCCCTCCGCCGCCCTCCGCCGCCCTCCGCCGCCCTCCGCCGCCCTCCGCAGCCGCCCTCCGCCGCCCTCCGCCGCCCTCCGCCGCCCTCCGCCGCCCTCCGCCGCCCTCCGCCGCCCTCCGCCGCCCTCCGCCGCCCTCCGCCGCCCTCCGCAGCCCTCCGCCGCCCTCCGCCGCCCTCCGCCGCCCTCCGCCGCCCTCCGCCGCCCTCCGCCGCCCTCCGCCGCCCTCCGCCGCCCTCCGCCGCCCTCCGCCGCCCTCCGCCACCGATCGCCGTCCTAAGATGCCCTTCACCGCTCTCGTCCACTGCTTTCTTTCCCCTTCGCCTGTCCTGTGCTACTTTCTGGCCTCTCCCGCCCTCTCACGCACCCCGCCACACTCCACCGGCCTTTACCTCCTTCTAATGCCCCCGCCAATCTCCATCACTGTCCGCTATTCTTTAGCCACCCTCTAACGTTCCCGTCCCCGCCCTTACCATCATCCATTACCCTCCACCCCACCACCCCTCTTTATCACCCTCCCACGCTACCGCCAACCTCCACCACCTTCCGAAGTCCTCGCGATCATCCATCTCCCTCCACTACCCACCACCGTCTTGTAACGTCTCCTGCCGCCCTCCGATACCCTCCACCACCCTTTACCGCCCTCTGACCCTTCCGCCACCTTCGTTCCCTCTTCGCTGCCCTCCGCTAGTCTTGCCCGCCTACTCGCCCTTCTATCGCCCCTGTCGCGATTCTCGCCTTCTACGCTTCCCTTGCCGCTCTCACTGCCCTCGCCGCCCTCAGCGCCCTCGCTGCCCTCGCTGCCCTCGCCGCCCTCGCAGCCCTCGCAGCCCTCGCCGCCCTCGCCGCCCTCACCGCCCACGCCGCCCTCGCTGCCCTCCCCGCCCTCGCCGCCCTCGCCGCCCTCGCCGCCCTCGCCGTCCTCCCCGCCCTCGCCGCCCTCGCCGCCCTCGCCGCCCTCGCCGTCCTCGTCGCCCTCGCCGCCCTCGCCGCCCTCGCCGCCCTCGCCGCCCTCGCCGCCCTCGCCGCCCTCGCCGCCCTCGCCGCCCTCGCCGCCCTCGCCGCCCTCGCCGCCCTCGCCGCCCTCGCCGCCCTCGCCGCCCTCGCCGCCCACGCCGCCCTCGCCGCCCTCGCCGCCCTCGCCACCCTCGCCACCCTCGCCGCACCCTCGCTGCCCTCGCCGACCTCACCGCCGTCCTCGTGCGAAAAACAGTAGAAATGTATTTTCTATAACAATTTTATACTTCAATTTTTTTGTGAACATTTGTTTTGAGGAAGTTTCATGTACTTTTGCGCAGCATTATTGCAGACTAAACCTTATTCTACCTTATGAAAAGAAACTAAAGAACTTTGTTCCATAGAATAGCGATGCCATATTAACTATACATCAACATGATAAGATATCTGAAGTATTGTCATAAATTACACGGATATATGTTATTGTTAAGTGTAATATGACGTAATCCATCCAATAATTGGTGTATAAAACAATCGGGTATGTTCCACATTGCGCCCCGGGATGTAGAGTTCCTGCCCTCGCGCCGTCTTGGTTATGAAGTGACCCATTGTAGTTCCCCAGTCAATGGCTGAATCGTGACCGTGCGCCTTGGGTGCGGTGGGCGGGCGAGAGGTGTTGGGAAGTCCACTTGGCGCCCCTGTTGGACGCGGGCGCCCGTCACGCCACCGCCTCGAGAACTTGGCCGGCGCTGAGAGCGTCTTGCTTACCCTTTGCCCTACTTCACCCGGGCCACGCAAGTGCTTCTGCTCTTGTGGGATGTATTTCGAATTCACTACTATCTAAAAGCCACCACTATCGTTAGTCTGGAGTTATATTATTTTGATGCTTTTTTATTATATAAAGCGGGTTTAAAAATAGTTCTGAGTACAATAGACTTTGCGATAAAAATCATTAAGAAAACACACATTTCGTGAACTTGAACCATTGAAACGGCCATCGTCTTGAATCAGTAAAAATAGAATCTATTTTTTAAAGAAGAAGAATTCAAATCCGTTATTTTTAATGACTTCAGGGAACACTCATGCCTAAATCCAAGAAAATTGAACAACTCGTTAGGCTTTCCTGCGTTAACGAAGGCGTGACACGAAACAGAATCATTAAAACGGTCACCATCTTGAAATAGAATTTTTAAAAATCCTTACACATTCGTCGGTTTTAATACTTCAAAGACCATTTATGCTAAATTCGAAGAAAATCGAACAACGCCAATACAACATTTAGTTGAGTGCAAATTTAGAAATGAAATAGAACGTTAATCAGGATCTCGCTTCGGCTGGTATATTTCAATGCGAAACCAATTCCTGTTGGCATTTTCATTGCCCACCATTCGGTTCCCTTGCTATCTGCAGTGCATTTGTTGAATAAACAATTGTTAACCTAACACCATGACGTTTTATTATTATTTCTTCTTGCTCTTCCTTGCCTTTTTTCTCTCCCTCCCACGAGATAGTTATTGTGTTCTGCAGTTTTTATTACTGTAATGACTTTCCTGGAATAGTAGCACCCAAAGTGATGAGACGCACATACGAGTGCCGGTTAACGGAAGTGCTGTTTTTTCTCAGTCCACCACACGCTGATTGGTTCGAAGGGAAATTCACGAGTTTGCGGTCACATTCGTTTCGTTTTTTTGCGTGTTTTCTATAAACATTATTTAGCTTTTTTAACCGCTTACGTGTGTGAAAAATTGCATACAACGCGTTTATTGTGCTTCTCCTTTCTCTACTAAATTCTATTTTATCACATTCTGGACTCCCTTAGTGATTCATTTGTTTCTTATCGATTTTCTCTTCTTCTTAATTTATTGTACAAATCCTTATGAAGAGTGAGTTTCAATTCAGGAAAATACTGATAATCAATTCCACTTCGGTGGATAGGAACGCATCACGTTTTGTATGTTACAGTTGCATAGTTTGCATTATTATTGTGTGTTCTTCATTTAAACGGGGATCTCATGTGATAATGCATTTCTTTCCCACCCCCATCTATACATGTATGAGATATAGTTTAACTCAGGAGTAGGAGATGTAATAGAACTGTGCAATTTCTGAAGGTAAATAGGATACGTGGGATAGGCAATAGCCGTCACAAACCCCATTTACTATTTAAAAGGCAGTTTTAATGTGTTGTCCTTATACTAATCAGACTGACGAATGTCCTCATACTAATCATACCATGAAGATTCGTTGAAAAAATTCTAATGTGTGCAGATGTGATATGTCTTATGCCTCAGCGATCCGCGCTTCTGAACGGGCGTTTCTGAATTTTAGGTCTCGTGCTGCGCGATATTCGCGCTTCTACGAATCCAGGTCACGGGCTTCCGCTGACGGTTTTTCGGCCTGCGGGGAATTCTGAGTCACAACCACCTACAAGAACACTGGCCACTGGCCACTGATGACCTGTGATATAGCAAGCGCTTGTTCCCTCCGCAGTGACTTTGATTCGCGAGTAATCTACGTGATATTTTTACTTCATTTACTACTCTTAAACACGTAATAATATACTTATCTTTTTCTTGTGATTATCGATGATATTAAGTCCGTGACAGATACCATTATCATCTCAAATTAAGTATTTCTTCGACCAGACTCTACACACTGACGCATTTACCTTCGTTGTCGGAAAACGCAACGCGGCATCCTCTGGGATGCAACACACCAAATAACGAACACTCAATGTCATCACGAAGTTAAAGCACGGCTCTCTCCTACACTGTACACGCTCTCACCACCTTGGTCATCCGTACAGACGTAAAAGTTTAATTGTTATATTGTGGTTTAACTAAAATGTAATAATAAAGATCTGTGGTTTCTGGAAAATTGAACCGTCTTTTGAAGGTGGGATTTTCTTATATTCTCATCTTTGCGTGGTTGATCCGAGATTGAATGAATTTGATTAGTTAAAAATATCGACCCAAAACGATAGTGCTCAGGATTAGCCGCCTACAATTCCTGACTGTCTTGAACCGCTTAGATTCCTGACTTTGTTGAACATTCAACTGATCATTCGAAGAACAGATGTGCATTTTTCAGCCTTCTGACGTCATCGTGTTTTCGGAGCGGATCGCTGGTGGGAAGAAGTGACGAAACGTTCTCCTTTTACGTGGTTGTATCGATGCATTTCGTGATCTGCTGCAATACGTTTCAAATGGGGAAATTGCATGACCTTCCGTTGGGTAATATGGCGTAATGTACTTGTGAGTTATTAGGGTTTACATTATCGCTGCAAATTTAATTGCTTTAATGGCATTGAAAACATGCGATTGTTTTCATAAATTAGAAACGAAACTTAAATTATTTTTTTGGTGGTTTTAATGTTGTGTAATAATATTATATTAAATTGTATAATAGTGCCGCTATGGATTACCTAATAATGTAAAACAGTTACCAATAGCTTTAATTATACGTCACTTAATTGTGTTTTGATTTTGCATTGTCGTTAGTTTGTAGATAGTAGTTGCAAGTCAGTAGATTTCTGCCACATTGGTGGTGATTATTAGGGGACCTAATGCAATTTAAGAGGAATAAAAATGTCTTAAAATGTATAGTTAAGTACATCTGTGTTGTCTACATCTAAATATTTGTAGAGTCTTTTAAACAAATATATTCCAAAATTCAACATTTACATTTGTACGTCGAAATCTTACTCTTCTCCTTCTAACATTCAGAAACATATGTGCTACAGCTTCTTTGTTTATGCCCGAAAAACATCTGTGTGTAGGAGGCGTGGATGCCGAACCATTTCGTAAGCCAGTCATCAGCGAACTTGTGAACCTTCCTTCTAGCACCGGGCGTTGTGTTAGGATTTAAAAAAATAAGATATATAGGGAAAATATATGTACAAGAAACATTTCCTTTTTTTCTTAATATTAAACTAAAACATTCTTTGAAACAACTCGACATGTCACTAAATGATGTCGAGAAAAAAGGCAGCTGATCTAATTAGTCTACATTTTTAATTCACACCTTTGAATTTAATGATTGAGTTCTTGTTGAGGTCCAACGTCCTGGAAACTTTCATTCTTCCACCCCTCACATGGGTGGACATTTTCGAATTTGGCACTACATCGGCACTCAACCGTACCAAGACCGACGCTTTTGGCTACCAAGACCCAAATATTGTGCTACTCAGGCGCAAGTATTGTACTATTAAGACTTAACAGTTTTTTTTGTTAAGACCTAACAGTTTTTTTTGTTAAGACCTAACAGTTTTGCTATCAAACACCCATTCTGTTACCAAGGCCTTACTCAACGCTGCCACTGTCATGTGTCGTTTCCTGCCTACGCAAATTTGTGAGATTTGATTTGGACGAGAATTGTGGGAATATTAAATACATGTTACTTTTGATGGACTTTTAATGTAGAGATTTTTACGTGCTACTACTATTTACCTGCTACCCTTCGAAAATCCATCCCCCCCAGCTGAGTGAGAAGCTGCCAACTCGGATTTATAAAGCCAGTGTGCATACCCACATTAACTGGAGCCGGCTTGTTCCATAATACGTATTAAATTCTATTATAATGGTTCATTTGTCTATGGGTTACTGTACATTTTTAAGGTTCCTCACAACTTCGGCTAAAAGTGAATATCATTTTCTTATGCAAGATTCGGAGATGACCTCGACATTCGGGGAACAGGAAATCGATGTTGACCTTGCTTACACGCTCACTCCCAGCACAAAACGTTCCAAACTTCTCAGACTTCGCGACGTTCCACTACTGTATTTTGCTCGCAAGTGCATTTTGTATTCCATGAGTGCAGCGGTTAATTTCCTCTTTCCTCGCCGACTTGCGCCTGCGAGCTTTCACGCAACCCTCACAACACGAAAGGCTTCCAGAGCCTGCCTCGACCACAACCCTACGTTATCTGCTGCAGTGAAAATAGTGGAGCTTAGCCTTGTTTCTTAACGCGACGATTTCAGTGAGGAACAAGAACCACAAATTAATGACAGATAGCAAATGTGCTTGGCCTCACGCCCCTCGCCAGAGATGGCTTTAGAATTCTCTAAACGAACTTTGCTCCGTCTACTCTCCGCCTCCGTCTTCCCTCGTCCTCTGCATACCTTTCGCCTTCGTCTACCTTTTTTCCCCGTCTACTTTCCTCCTTCGTCTATTGTCCTCTTCCGTCTACCCTCCGCCTCCGTCTACACTTCTCCGCTTAACCTCCGTCACCGTCTCCGTCTACCCTCATCCTCTAATTAACCTCCATGTCTGTCTACCCTTCGCCTCTATCTACCTTTCACCTCCATCTACCCTCCGCCTCTAATTATCCTCCCTGTCCGTGTTCCCTCCGCCTCCATCTACCCACCCCCTCTGTCTACCCTCCACTTCCGCCTACCCTCCTGTCTACCCGACGCCTCCCCCCTCCCCTTCGCCACCGTCCATCGTATGCCCCCTCCACCACTACTTCCACCGCCGCCACAGTCCGCGGCTCTGCTACTGCATTCGGCGCCGCTCCGCTCCGCATCGCGCCGCAGCGGCGCTCCCGAAATTACGCAGAAATCCCCCGGTGCTGCGGCGCGATGCGGAGCGAGGAAGGAGCAGCCAACTCCGCGGCGGAGACGCCAATGCGTCGTCAGCGTACGCCGCGCCACAGCTGCTGTTTATGCCAATCCATCCTCCTAAGAGAGAGCACCCACTCCAATCCAACGATTAGCTCTCACAATATATGCTGTACTTCCCATTAAGGAAGAGGGTTCTCAAAATGAGAATTTGTCTTATAGGAACGATAATTAATTTTGTTTGGGTAGCTTGTTACTATTGTATTTGATTAGCTACAAGCTCAAAGGATGTTCATAATACTAAGCCGTTACGTATTATGAATTTAATGTAGAAGACAGTTACATGTTAAATGGTAGCTTAAAAAGTAGACAAATCAATCAACGATACGAATTAAACACATGTTTACGTTTGACTGCTAACGTGGGCGCTGAGTTTTAAATCCTATTAAAACGGACAGGTCAATACAAATTGTATATCGAAATTAGTTGATTTCAATTGAGTCTTTCACATACGTACCTACGTGTCACGTGACATGTTAAAATTTACTTTCCTTCGGATTTATTCAAATGTAAAAATACTTCATCTTTCAGCCCACAGAATCCCGATGAAAACCCTACGTCGAATCATAAAACGCATAAGGGTATGAATAGTGTTCTCTCCCTCCTTACATCCGGACGTCAACGGCACAGCGTAAGTTACCTTTGGTGCGCACAGTACCTCGCATAAATCCATGCGTCTGTCTAATGTGAAGTAACTAATGGAGACAAGGAAATAGATAGTCGTACCTTTGGCTCCATTTAACAGCTGTTCAATCTTGTGCTACTGATACATCGATTTCATCTCCTAGAATATACTATCACAAGTTTCACAACATACATGAATGATTATTTGAATTTCAATACGACAAATGCAGAAACAAAACTGATAAAGCAAGTTCATAGTTCGAGAATCTGAAAAGAAAATGAGTGCTCAACAAGGGCTTAGATGTTTTGTTGAAATTAACAAACATTAAACAATTTTTTGTATACCAGCATTATAAACGACCTGTTCTGTTGCAAGAAATCGTATCACTGCAAATGCACCCTGCTTTGATTACAATGTCGATAAGATCAGGATCATCATACAGGTTTTTTACGAGTCCAAACATCCAGAGAATGCTGTAGATTAATATGGTTTGATGTTCTGACGATAATGACGATAGTCAGAAAATGAAGTTGAGAAAATATGACGATACTATGTAAGGCCGACATGTGGTTGATTTTCCCTTCAGTAGGTAATGAGAACCGAGAATTGAATCACAATTTTCAGAGATGCAAGGTGTGATCCATTCTTCTTCGGAATAACCCAGCACCTTTCCTCTCAGAGGTACAGAAAACGGACGAGAGTTCCATAGCCCGAGAGCAGGAAACCACGTTCCTCACAGCGTTTTGAATGGTGCAGCGATTCGGCGCCACGATCGGACTTTCCAAGCGTCTGTCGAGAGGGCGACGAACTTGGAGACCTGGCGGAGAACTTCCCCTCGCACCGCCCTGCGGGAGTTGCTCGATTATACGCAGCTCTTCAATTATCGCGCGGAGCACAATACGCGGCGCGTTGACGGCGCGTTCCAGGGCTGAGGCGGGCGTTTTATGAGCTCTTGGGATGACGCGGAGAGGCGGCTTTGGGCTGAGTTGCACGGCCCGGCGCGACTTTGGGTCGGTGTATCACGGCCTCGCGCGCTAGACAGCGACATGGCGCGACGGAGCGAAGGGCGGCATTGCGTGATGTTGCGTGTTGCGGTTTGATTGATTTTTTCGTGTTTCCGGGCGCGTCAACTGCTTTGGTCATTAGTCCCGTTAGTGTAGTGCATGTTTTTTCTCGGGAGATGGCAGTGATCTTCCCCCGCTGGATGGCGAGATGCGGCGCCGACCTACCGTCGGCTAGTGGGGTTTCCCCCTAACCAGGACTCTCCCACCAGCGGGGCACCACCCCAGCCGGGACAAGCTCTAAGCTCCCGACCGGTCTCCCGGAATATATGGTAGTGTAGTGCATGTTAGTCTTAAGTGTGTGTGTGTGTAAGGGAGAGGATAGGACAGGGAAGAGGAAGGAAAGATCGCTCGCGGTTCTGAGCCCATTTGTTATACTGTTACTGCCCTGGCATTCGCTAGTGTTGATTGGAGAAACCACGGAAAACTACCGATCAGAGCAGCCGGCCGCTAGAATTCTCCTCCAGACAGCGACTGAATTCGACCTAGCTGAAAAGCTAGTGTCGAAAATCCTACCGCCGTCAGGACTCGAACCTAGGGCCTCCCGGTCAGAGGCGCGGCAGTGACATCAGTTGATGCACTGAGCTACCGCTCTCGGTGTTGTTGCGGTTTGACTAGATACTGTGGTGAGATATTGTTCGACTTGTGATGTATTGGGACGCCATGCTTATGAACCTCAAGTTTATCATCATCATCACCATCGTCATCATCATAATCATCTGTTGAGTGGATATTCGTGTGCGGTTTAAAAGAGGTTTAAAAACTTAAATCCTTTCGATTTCTTTGTCCTAGAGCAAACGTATTTCAAAAATATCTGCCTCTCCTTTCGTACTCTGAGCTTTCAGGCATGATACATCCCTGTTATTTCAATTTACACAAAATAACATTCTTTTTTACATCTGAAACCATAAGAAAAGAAGACATTATTTACATGAAACAAATTACAATTCGAAATCCTACGATTCCTACACATTATTCATTGTTACCACACGTATATTATTATATGGATTCAAAAGATTGAGATTCGATGTCTTCAAAATAGTGATAACCTTTGAGGATTTTGATTTCGTAATACTTTGAATTCGTGACACCTCCATTATTATGCGTCATATATATCGGACCGTGCAGCCAGCAGGACACCCAAGCCTTCCTCTGACATAACTTCGGGGCATTTCACCGCCATACGGCAATCCCATATAGGAGAAGAATATACCTGGACGATCATTCTGGATTTTCTTTTTTGCCCCTTGTCTCTCCTACTCCCTCTCTCCCTCTGCCGAGCCGCAGAGCGTCCAGGCTTTTGTGCGCTCGGATCCGCGGCTTCCGATTCGCACTAGGACGTTTCGGTCGGCGCTGGCGTTAAAGGAAATTTCGCCATTTCGCGCGCGCCGACTTTATCCCGATTGTAGATTCCCGCGCCTCCCCTGGGCCCCATGAATCGCACTCGCAAATCCCGCCCGCGCCTTTTGTGCGCGGCCTGCCACCTGCCGGCGGCGGCTGGCGACGCGCGCTTCGCACCGCACACTGGGCCGGTACGGGTCAGAAAGTGCCGTCGTGAAAAATTTTCATTTTTTTTTTAAGGTTCGGTTCAGAAAATATTTCTCAGTACATAATTACTGAGATGTCATCCATTCCATTCTGTGCTTTCAATGGAACTCTGTCAGCTGTACGCGAAATAAGAGAAGAAGCATTGTGTCTCCATCAAGACTATGGCACAAGGTTGGTCGTTTTCAATCTGCGACGTTGTGTGGGACCTTTCGCCAAATCTCACGTCGTTCAAGGCGCAAGGTGAAAATGATGATGAAGAAGGATTCTGCGGTTGTTGCCATAAATAGGTCCAAAATACAGGTAATAAAAATGTAGGTAAAATCTGTTACCTTAAATTGCATTTCCACTCGGTGATAGATGAGGATTTTGCGAGATGAATCTGTAGTTTATGATGTGGTGCCATTTTGTAGTTATAGCGTGAAATAAAATGCTTATTTGCAGCATGAAATAAAATGTAAGTACTTGAAATCACACGCAGAATAAAATAACTATTTAAAGACAATTGTGTATTTGGAAACGAAAAATTGCAATTCGTCGTAAAATTACTTAACAGATAACCTTTTAGAAAATAAAAGAACCACTTGTAATGTACTACGTCCTTCTTAGTGGGGTTATCTACGTATACACACATTTCTTATCATGAAACAAATGTTAAACATAAGCAATACCTTCAAAATAGTTGTATGATACACAATTTTATCATTTTACAAATGCAACTTGTTTTTTTAAAGAGGCCTTGTTGAGAGAAAACTGAAAGTAAGAAGCAGTATATGCTGTTTATCGTCTCATTGGCGCCCACTGTGCAACGCAACTCGTCGGCGCTGGAGATTCCGCTGGCGAGATCGAGATCTGCATTCACGAACAGCGCCCGGTCGCCCGCCCGTTCGGGACGCGCTGTAACTACCTTGCTTCCGGTCGCCTACCCTGCTCCTGCCCGCGCATAGGAAGTGACAGCCGGCTCTTTGGGCCCTGAGATTTATGGCACACTGGAAAATACGAAAAACGCGTGTTTTACTTTAATTCTGGGAGAGAATACGGTGGTGAGGTACTTTTAGGATGCTGAGTACTTTTACGAGATAAAGCTTGGGTAACATAGCATCGTAGACTTTCACGGCCGGAGTCAATATGAGTGAAATTTTCCGGGCTGGTAGGCCGTGGTCAATGCCAACTGGACCACGGCCTACCAGCCCGGAAAATTTCACTCATAAAGCTTGGGTAAGTTGATTAAATATTTTTTTTTTAAGCGACGTGTTATTTAGGTACTAATGTCCGAACCCAATTTTGAACATTTCTGTCAATTTCCGTATGTAGAGGGTTCCGAATGATCTTTTAGTCGGGAATTTGTTCATTGATTTAAAAAAATGTACTTTGATGCAAAACACAAGTTATATCCGCGTCTGTTATTTGCCCTAATGTCGACCTAAAGTGGATAAATGTTCCTATACATAGCAAATTATTTCCTCTAACTCGTTATGTTGTCAAGTTCAGTCTGTACACAACTTCAGTCAGTTATTCACGGCATTGATTGCGTTATTTAGGATGTTTGGGGAATTTATTTTCACTTGCACTTTATGTTAGGTTTGTTGCTTCAAAATATGCATTTGATGGTTTTTGTATGTGGAAAGGTTGACCTCCTTGGAAGACATGCCCTGTTTATTGGCCTCAATGCGTGCAGTGTTTTCCCGGGCTGTAGTTGTGTATAGGATGTCTCGTACGACAACTGTTTTGATGAGTTTTGTCGTTATTATTGTGTATCGTCGTGATCCGTTCTTGTGGTTGCCGTTTCATCGTCCTACTGCTGCAGTTTGTGAAGTGGAACGACAAATAATCTCATCTCTTGAGAACGTACTATACATTTAAAAAAATAATTGCTGGTATCTCTTTAAGACGTAATGGTAAACATTTCTTCCTAAACTCATTTTATTTCATTATCACCAACAGTAGCAGTAATAACAACAACTAAAATCATTAAATGAACTAGTGTAAAACGTGTCCAAACAATAGTGCTTGTTCCAAAGTGCTAGTGTGAGATCACCGCATTTTGCAATCCTTGTCCGTTTTTATTTTGTACGAATTCTATTCCTTGCAGTCGCTTCAAAGAAGAACTAATTGAAAAACTTGAGTGTCCATTAGAAATAAAAAACCTAACCGTGTGAACTGGAGGAGTACCACCACGGACTCGACGCATCAAATTATAAGAGTAACGTTTAACACAGACTTTTATTAAACTTAGTTTTCATGAACTTGCATTAGTAGGTTACGTTTTATTATCTATTAGTGTTTGGAATTTTAGAAATTACATTCTCTACATTTGATGGATGCAATCTCCACTTTTTGGAGGAACCAGCTGCCACTGAGGTGAAGGATAATACATCTTTAATTCTTTTCACCAACGTAATGCTTTTGCGAAACGTGGCATTTTCTTCTCATTAGATGTTGCTCCTATGTTTTACGATGTGTTGTTTCTCCAATAATTTGGTGAGAAAATGTGTTTCAGCTCGGATATCTCTTCTTTTGGAGATCGATGTCTTCTGGTGTTCTCATTTGTGCTGGGTGACACTTCTGCTTCTTTTTATTCTGCTGGATTGAAATTGATGAATGTAATTACTCCTTAAAATTGGCCTGTCATTGTGATTCATAGAAGGCATTCTACAAGTCGGGCATTTTGCCACCAAGAGACGGTGGTGACACAAGACCTCTTTTATTTTTCACCCAATGTCTGGTGTTTTGTGTTGTCTCTGTCCATTGCTGAACGTCTCTTTCTTCGTACTTCCCCTGCGTATTCACTCTGTACAGTACTCTTACGTCACAGCATTGTGTTGTTAGTACTACTCTTCACTTCAACAACCAGCCCAACTAATATAAAAAACCTGCACTCGCCTGTGGACATCTGACCCGTCTCTGTTAGGGCTGAGTTTTGGTAATCTTGCAAAATTTCATGTACTCATTTATTCTATTTTCTGTTCCTGCCCTCGCTCAACTGTATTGCACGGAATTTTACATTCAAATGTTTTCGTAGATATTAATTCGTTCATCAGATATTTTTGTCTTAATTCATGACTTACGTCCCTGAAGTTCCAGTGATCGTTCATGAAGTGGATTCAAGAGGGTTTGTAAATGAAGGAACCACCAAGCAACGCATTTTATAGAAGTGTGTTTTCTATAAATTAAGTTCATATTTAACATGAATGTCGATAAAGCTGTGTATGTTGTAAATAAAATGCTCGGTTGAAATGGGTTTGGAGTAATCATTGTACATTATATACGAACGTCAACGATGTTTGGGTTTTTGTTCTCTTTTTTACCCTGAGCTGATTCTATCAAAATTAGTATCTCTACTTGCCGAATTTCCAGTTGAACTTTAATCATATTCTGTGAGACTTCTTCTCTTTTTGATCCACACTCCCAGTTTCAAAAGCCCTTCTTGGTGTTCTTCCGTACTCTGTTATGAGTTTGCATGCTATGCGTCAATTTATCCGATCCGACCACCTCGACCCCGCTATTCCGCATCCTCGCTCTCAGTTCCGCTTCCACGTGTGTTCTTACCAACTTCCGCTCCCTCCTCCCTCCTTACTTCTCTACCTGTTTTCCACCCACTTCATACCATATTATTTACCAACTTTATACTCGCTCTTGCTCGCCGTCTGCCAGCACCCGCTGCTTGTTTCTGCCCGCTACTACTTTACACGGTATCTCCGCCAACCTGATTGTACCGCCCACACGATCGATGTTCATTTAACCACCGCCTTTTCGAGTGAGCTTCTTGACCTCTGTTCATCGCTTCCGTGAGCACACGCTCTCTCTGCGTTCTATGCACTTTGAACTCGCTCTTAACTCGTTTTCTGCTCGCTCTCTGCCTAATCCTTTCCTGCATCCTGCCATATCCCTTACTGACCCCCAGCCTGCTTCCTGCCTGTTCCCTCCCTGTTCCATTCCTGATCGCTTCCTGCTCCCTGCCTGCTCACTGACTGCATCTTGTGTGTCTCTGCCTGCTCGTTTCCTGTCCCTGACTGCTTCTTTCCTGCCTGCTCCCTTTATTCTCCTTGCATTATCCCTGCCTGCGCCTTGCATATCCCCTGCTCGCTTCCTATCCACCATCTTCCCACCCACCATCTTCCCTCTCCTTACCCATCTCCTGCCCGACCCTTGCGCGATAACGCTTCCTTTCCCGTCCATCTCCACCTACACTCCGTCACATCTCCGCCCACCCAACCGTACCTTCTGGTCGCCGGGTGGGCTTCTTGGCCTCCGAGGCCGTTTCCACGGGCACGCGCCTTTCGCGAGATTTATTAGCGCGCGAGACAAAGGGATGATAAAGCGGCCATCGGCGGCGCTTCCTGCCTTCCGCCCAGGGCGAATCAAAGCGAAAGCCCCGCGGCGCGGCCACGGTGGCCCCCGAGGCCTCTGCTGTTACTCCGCCCGCGCCCCGCACCTGCTCCCCGCGTTCTCTCTTCGCGCCGACAGCGGGGGGGGGGGGCGGTTATCCTCTCTGAAGAAATACGCTTGATTTGTACATGGCACACGGCGTGTATCAGAGGCTTGTCTGGTGAAAGCATCTTTTTTGAAGCGGGAACGTATAGAGAAAGATGTGTGATGAAGTGGCGAAAAAAACACGATTTTTCTGTAGAAAAAGTTGTAAGTTCCTAATATTGAAAGAGTTGCTAGGTTTTGTTCCTACATGTATTTTCTAAATAACATTCTCGAACACGTTGTGTAGCCAGATTCCACATCTTGTAGTCCCTGATACTGAAACATAGGTTTCTTGTAATCGTATGTTTGTTGTCTTTCTGTGTCTATACGTCTATGTGTCCGTCTAAGAATACTGAGGCTAAACTGTGGGCTGAATTTTCTCAAAAATTTATAATATTCGATTGTTCTCCCTGATTCTGCCGTCCCTTGAATTTTTGCCGCTGCCATTGTTGAATTGTCCGATCTGGATGTATGATTTTCATTTCCAGAAAGTTTGAAAGGTTTTCGTTTTTTAGTGGAATTTCTAGTACTCTGAGTGTCCAGCGATAGGCAAAGAAACATTTCCAATGTTCGTAAATCAGTGTGTTAGTGCTCCTTCCAAGTAGTATTTTGCAAACGCTCTCGTACCTCCTCGCGTTTGCTGGTGTCCTGTTTTACGTTGTGGATAACTTCTCGCTCCTCGACTTTCACGCCCTCTTTCACGGCGTCTGTGGAGCTGATGGTGTGTAAAGCTTGCGGAAGCCCATTGTGAGTCACAGAGCCGTGGCGAACTGCCATTTGTTCGCGTGTCTTCAGTCAGGCGAATCCGTCCCCATAAATTCCTGTCTTCCAGCTCCCCAAAAGGCTAAAGGTACGTGCTTTCGGGCTTCATCTGTAACGAGCAGCAAGATGTCCCTGGAAGTGTACGCGATTCAATTTATGCGCATTAAAATTATATTTTATTTTTTCTAACATTCCTTTAATGCACTTTAACATTGTCTGTGGCAGAAAAGAACTTCTAAAAGAGGCGCGGAAGTGGACGCTTCCCATGTACCCAATACCATGTATTGCAATGCTTATCGTCCACACCGATACGGCTATGGAGGAGGTATTTGTTGGTGAGCAATTGCATCAGAAGAGTTTTGTGTTTAGAAACAATTTTTACCAAGATAGGTAACTTTTTTATGCGCCATATTTTAAAACTGGAAATGGATTGTCAAGAAGTGTAAATATTTTATGCCACCGGAATCCGTGTCTGGGACCTTCTGACATGGTTTGGTTCATACTCATTATTCACACTTCACTCCAATTATTTCGCATATTAGATTGCTAATGGCCGAATGTCACGAGTGTAATGTTCGATTCCACAGCTCGGTCGTTTAGAGGATCCGTCTGAATAGCAGAAATTGTCGGGCATGGATCGGATTCTTTTGGGATTAGATATTTTTACTTCGTAACAATGCACTTTCAGTGTTTATTCTTAATCACAGTAATTGTTTGTAAATTTTTTCATTTGTTCTTATTTGCAACTAAAACTTCGTAATATGCTTACGATAATTGATTTTAGGACACACTAACAAATAATGATTTTAAAGCTATTCAAAAAAATATTTATCATAATTATCCTACATTTCATTTTCCTTTTTTAAGTATTGGAGGAAAACACATATTGTTCCATGTTTGAACATTTTATTTAAAATATAGTTTAGTGCTAAATTATAAATTGTTATTTACTTCATTAACATGGATACATATTGTCGGAAAGAATGCCTAGATCAGATAATAAGATCGTTTTTAGTCGCTTTTATCAAAAGACCGTGTATCAAAAGGCCGTATACCTTCTATGATCTAATCGTCTCGTGCAAGCCATGTCTTCGTGTTGTTCTCACGCAGCGGTTCAATTAAATATGCTTCATTTAAGCGTTTCATTGAAAATAGACTGTTTCGAATATTTGTAAGCACTAAAATATGAATAAATCATGATAAAAAAATAATACGAGAAAACATGTATTTCAGAAATTTTGTCGTCGGGCTTGATGGTGTACTAGGGACATTTTTTGGGAAGTGTAGAAGGGTGTTTCCATAAGGTGGTTTGCGAAGCTCATTTTGAGAACTGCTGTCATAGATTCACTGAGTCTGCACCAAATTTATGAATTGAGGACAGATGTGAGCTGAATAACCTGTTCGTTTCATGCAATAGAAAGTAAATCGAAAAACATTTCAAAAAGATTTTTGTTTGTTTCCTTATGTCTAAAACCTGCCAATTAAAAAAAAAACCTGTTACCAAGGTATATATGTACAGTTGCCTTCCTTCTGTCTGTAGATTTCTGCGCGTGTCAAACATACGTCTAGCCCCTACCTCAGTCACTATGGCATTCCTCTAATTTTAGGTCGAGGGCACTGCTTGATGTCCATCCTCAACGGACATGCTCGGTCGACGCGCCGACAAACTTTTCTATCGCGAGCTCAAAAATATACAGAGAGCCTCCAGGAGGAGCTGCCACGTCTCCGGAATACATTTTGAGAACTCGCGGGGAAAAATATCTTGTAAACGCACCCTCAATTTGTGAAAGACACTCGGCAGTGGAAGTTTTTGTAGAGGGTACGCGTGACAACGAATACATAAAATTACTGAATTTTATTCACTACATGAGCAAACACTGCAGGCATGTATTGATTACAGAAAATCACCTGTAAAAACCTCGCAATTTCAAATTTTGTACATGGCTTATACCAGATGCTACAGATGTTCTATGTTAATAATAGGCGTCTACTAATATAACAACATGCGTATACCAGCTTGTTAAATTTTCAAAATATAAACATTTTTATTAATATATGCTTAAATATCTTGCGTTGGCCGATGTTATTTCCTTTTTCTCTCTGTTGCGTATGTCCGTAATAACTTACATGCACTACTAATTAATACTATTAGATATAGTCTATTGGTTTGCAGCAACAGAAATTCTGCTGAACAAAACCACAGAAAATGTTTTTTATAGTAGGTATACTGCTCGTGAACAGTAAAATACTCTTGTAAAACACTACAATAAATTAAATATTTTAACAAAAATAGAGTTCACGAATACTGCAAATATAGTATAGTGAACGAGTCCGTCAAAAAGATGTATACACGCCTGAACAGATATCTGCGTATTGTTTTCGAAATTAAATTGAATTATTACAGTATGTAATACCTTCGACAGTTATCGATAATCTCACGACTGTAACATGAGGCGTATAGCAAATGATAATGAAACACAATGGTTGAGCCATTCTTAACTTTTGAAGAACTGAGGCCCATTTTAAAGTGGTATTTCAAGGTCGAAAATGTTGATATAGTTCATCGCCAGTGGAGGCGGTAGTTTTCTAGTAAACCTCTGCAACGAAACCAGACACCTCACGTGACCGGAAGCTGCACAGTTTTCTTTCAATTTCTGCGCTCATTGGAAACGAGTAATGTACAGATTTATTGTATGTTTGGTTAATCATTTTGAATACCTTGTCTGTATTGAATCACAAAAATTAAGTAAATACTGTTTGCGAATACCGTGCAGGTTCCATATCATTGATTTTCTTTAGAATGATCACAGGAATATTTTCAACTTTTAAAGAATATTTATGACTACTTCTCAGGACTTTTCTAAGTATTCAATGTTGAGTTGGAAGAAGTTACGGCAGCGCAAAATTAGTCGGCCCCTGATGACATCGACCTACTTGGACCGTTCTTCGAACTTGAGAAGTAGTAGAGAAGATGAGGTCGGCAGTTATTTGCTGTCATATTTAAGGAAATTTGTGCTTTATTTGCCCTAATTGGGGACAGATGCTATTATGGCGAGGCCGTTAGAAACAAGATTTTCTTTCTTTTGCATTGTAAGGTTTCGTTTGTTTACAATTTTCCCGACTTAGAACTTCTATAACACTCTAGTAACGGCGGTGTCTTGCAGTTATTTTAATTGCATTTGTACGAAAACAGTTACTGTAGTAAAACAAGATTAGAATGTTTTGTAAATTTTGGAGTTAACTGAAACTTTAATTGTTGTCCATCTGTTTTTGAGATGATGAACTGATGATAGAACTCATCGAACCTAGCTCAGGAACTGTTACGTTATCGTGTTAAGTCTGAAAATTTCCTTTTAATCGCTTTGCAACCTACGAGCTGAAAAAGATAATTGCGATGGGATTGTAATTTATTACGAGTTAGTGAGATTAAGAGAATAGCCGTGTAATTTATTTACGTACAGTATATTCTTATTTTTATTGCAAAAACATTTTCATATGATGCCTAGTTTTTGGCGAATCCAATGACGTTTTCGCGAATCTAACGAAGTCTTTATGCAACTATTGTAACTTTAAAGCTCTTCGGTTTGCAACACAAAATTCAATTCACCACCTTCTCAATCGAAAAAGTAATAAGTGGATTGTGTGTTGTAGAAAGCGTTTACAAGTTGTAGAAAACAGCGGTGTGAAGAGTTCAGCTCTGTTTCCGGAATTCGGATCCTAGGCCGACTCGCCGAAGTGAGGATTACCACAATCCACTCCGCAATTTGAAGGAGCTGAAATGTGCTTGATACTTGATGTGCTAGCAGCAAGGGGCGTGGCTCTGCAACCCCGAAAGTGGCATCCTGCGGAAGTCAGCGGGGTAGGAGGTAGAGCCAGCCGCTGGGATGGGCGAGGGGTGAGGGGGGGCATCGGACGTCCTCGTTAGTCGCGGACTCGCGCGCTTTTACGAGGTCTCATCGGGAAGTTATTAGGGGCCGTCCATCTCGCGGATGAAGCGGGCGCGAATTAAAACTCAACGGCCCCGTCCATCACTCGCCGCCGGCCTCGCTGCAGCCCGCTCTCCCTGCACCGCTTCCTCTCGCGCCACCCCACCCAGTCTTGCCCACGTCGGCCCCGCCCCGCCCAGCCATCGAAAGCTAGCAGCGCCCTAGAACCAAACGCTACCAAACCATGTTCAGAATCAGAGCTTAATTTTTGGATAATTAAGAGTCGGGTTTCCTGAATTTTAGGCTTTTTTTTTTTGGATTTCCCAAAATCCTGGGCACTACTAACTTTAGTCTAAAGCTAGCAGCGCTGTTCTAGAAAATACACTTTCGCGTTGTAGGAAGATAATGAAATTCCATCCAAAATTAAAGGGTAATTAAAAACCATGAAAAAAATTAATACTTTGAAATGAAATTAAAAAATGTAATTATTTATATCATTTGATCCCACATCAAATGTCTTCAATATACCCATAAATTAACTAAGAACCATCTTAGGATTATTAATTCTTCCATCATCTTACTGATTAAGTCCTAATAGAAGTTGGAAAACAATTGGTACAGCCCTTATTTTAAAAACGTCAGGGTTGTACAAAGATAAACAAATAACATACGCTCTTATGGTCTAACATTCATGAAAATTCAAAAAGTCAGAAATAACACTTCACCCTTCGCAAAATGTAAGGCAAATTTTAGGCTGTAGGGGGAAAAATTACCCTTCTGCCCCTCCCCGACCGTTCCTGCCCAACCCTGTCCGCCTTCTAGGTGTACGCCTTGTCCCCCTCCTCTTTGCTTCTTCCCATCATTTTTCTTGTCTCCTCTCTGCTCCCCCTCGCCCATTTCCCAACTCTCGCCCGCTCCGCAACTCCTGATTCACCATAACCCTCCAATATCCGCTTTTCCTCATCTCTCCTCGCTGCGTCCGCCTGTAGGTGTTGCTCGCGAGGTATATAGTGAGGTTCATTCGTACGCTATCACAAATTATATAAAACTCACCTGGGAATGGTCAGAGGGAACATCTCGAAACTCTTGCCGTGATTCTTTCAAAACCTGGAAGTACACATTAATGAAAGTTCACCCAGAACATTTTAGCTGCTCGCATGCTCTGGAAGAAATACAATTTATTTGTGATGCTAAATTGCTTTCTGGTGCTATAGCTGAAAGTTTGAACAGCCCTAGAAATAGTAGATCGCTGACTTCGAATATAAAGGAACAGTAGCAGTGTTGGTACTATTATCAGATACTTGCCATGCCTCGTTATTGATGTCTTTCGTTGGAATCTGGAATTTCTCTCCTCATTAAATTGCAGATACTTGCTTATTTATTTGATATTGACTTTTGACGGAATAGTAATTGTTGACTCCTCTGCTTTGTACTTTGTTAATAAATGCGCCAGTTTTTTAAAAACTGTGCTTCTGGCTTCGTAATTTCAGAATGAGTTCAGATTGTTGGAGTCACTGCTGATTGTTCGAAGCCTTGTGTTCATTGTTATTTTATCAGTTTATAATTGGTTTTGTGAGGAAAGCGTCTATAAAAAAATGGGATCGCCCATTTCACTATCTTAATATTAATATTACTACTCGTATTATATTTCCTTTATTGTTTTAGTTATTTTTACTATAATTTTAGTTCACTGTAATTAAATTCTCGTCACCTCGGATCATCTTCAGGGTAGATTTTTATAAATGTTTTAAACCATGCATAAATGCATTATGAGGTGCGAGATGTAGTTCCCAAATCGTGCAACTCGCAACACATGTGTGGTATTTTTGCCCATCTCTGGACATTCACAGAACTGAATTGCCCATTGAAGCATTAAAAACGCTGGGACTGGTCATTCAGTTGAAGAGCCTGAAAATGAAAAGCCAGAAGATGTAGAAGTAACGACTAGAAGTGGTGATGGTTAAGGATGCACTGCAAGACTCCACGTCCCACTCCCTCTCCCCACCTCTACCGCTCCCCACCCCAACTCCCCAAACAATAACAATCAAACAAATATTGGAAACGATATTCTTATTAGTCATAAAGAAGTGTCAGTTGCGTTTTGGTTAAATAGAGGGGAAAAGAGACTGAAATTGAGAAGTGTAACGAGATGATGTCGTTTTGCGAAATCAGAACGTGAACATTACAATTGGAACAAGAACAACACTTAAGAAAATACTTTTGGATCAAGGTAGAACAGCTCGTGAGAATCGATATAGCGTCAATAGTAATATACGAGATTGAGTCTTTCATATAGCCAGCGTAAATGTACATCCATGGTTTTCAGGCTTCAACAAATTGGGCGACACGATTTAAAAGAAAATATAAAATTGGAAGAAGGAATGAAACCAAAGGGTATCCCCGGATAAGATGGTAAAAAGTTCCCCTATACCAAATAACATATGAGTACACTATAACTTTAACATAAAAATAATATTTTTGAAAGGTTTCTTAGCTCCCATCCCACAACTCACACCCTTCAACAGCCAAAAACGTGTTTTTTAATTTTTTTGTCAACTTAACATTATTTTATCTGATTGAAAAAATATGAAAAATGTAAAAAAAATCATACCATGAAAAAACATTTTTTATATTTCCTCAGTGCCAAATTTAAATGCAAAAAATATTTCTGAAAAAGTAACAAAAAATATTTTTTACTACGTCTTACAGCTCTGGAACAGGTTCGAAAAAGTCTCAAAAGTTCCTTTCAAAACGCACATTGTTGTGAATTTATTTAAGAGTTTTTTGACTGCTGGGCTGCAGTTAAAAATATAAAAACCATTTTTAGCATTTTCCCGCCTTGAAGTCACATTGACTTTAAATATACTTCCAAAATGTCTGTAACAATTCTGTGCATTTATTTTAGTTTTTATTACATATATGTATACATTGTTATACCCAGTTATATTTTGACTTTGGAATGTAGTTTCAAATTATCATGTTTTTAAAGTTTTCCAATCCTTTATATAAGTATATCATTTCGCTAAGGAAAGAAGATAGTTTTGCAGTTTGTTTAAAATATGTCAAAACTCATTTTACGTCGATGCAATATTATAGTTATAAATAGGTATACAATAATAACGTAGGGTGTTTGGACCATCTCCGCAACTTCCAAGACGCTTACGATAAAGAAATGCATTTTTCTATCAACAATACCAAATTTTCTAGCGAGTAATGTCCTGTATATATTATATTTTTCGAAATATTATTTTTGGAGGCATTGAAAAATCTTCGATTTTTAATCAAATTAAATAGTTTTTTTCCGTCATATTTTGTTGTTGGATCCTAAAACCTTCATCTCAAATTATATATTATGTTTTAATTTTTTTAAAGCAATATTGATTAAGAAATGTCTGAGATATTCGTTTAGGGGTGAGGTGTCCTTGACGCCACAGAACCCGTCTCCCAGCCTGACACCCAGCAGACATCAGTGGAATGCTTACGTCGTACTAAGGAATATGGCCGTACCAACCCCGGATTGCAGAAATTTCACATGTCAATAACGAACTATTTTCGGCGTTTTGTAAAAATACTTCCATTGTTGATGTGCAGTTTAAATTTTGTCTTTGCTTTCATTCATGGGCACATTCAGGTAAAAAGTGATAGGTTTTGACATGTCGCCTCTGACATCCTTATTAGTAACAGGAGGAGGGTGATCGACAAGAATGGCCAGGAAGCAATTACTATCCTAGTTCCTTGTTGTACTCACATATTTTACTCATCTCCCGTACTTCCTTTCAAAAGAAAGTTCACTAGTAGGTCTTGCAGCTTGTTGGCGGTTTTTCATAACGTGGGTACACAATAAAAGTGACACGGCAATTATCTACAAAGCTGTTGTTTCGCAGGGCAAAGATTTTTATCTGAGCAGACTCATTTATTTCGCCGACAAAGTGTATTACGTATACGCCGTAGACGTACGTCGACGATACACCGTAGTCGTTGTCGTCGTCACGACTGTCTTGTGAACAACATGAAATCATTGCTAGTCAGAATTGACTTTCTAAACTTTCTCATTTAACTAAAAAGTGACAGATGTTCAGATTTTTCTTGTTCACCGATGATAACGTCTAAGATTGTAAATCGATTTCCTTTTTAAAAACATTGTATTAATATATCATTTGATATCTGTTACAATATTCATGTGATGAAGACAATGTGAGCATGAATTTGTTTGCTTCTTCCTATCGTCAGAATAAATTCAGTTTCAACTTGCACTTGAAAGTGTTTTGTCTTGAAGAGTATATGAATTATCTCTTAAGAGTTTTCTTTTATTTCTTACAATTCGAAATGACATATTTCCCACTTCAATATTTCGAGAGTGGTTTTAATAGCGTTCAAACTTTTTTATTGCGAGAGGGATTGACCTTGGAACGTACACCCTGTTTGACATTGCGGTTCGTCTACCTCCTTGTATATTGAATTTCACGTTTTAGCTGACCCTGCTCTTTGTCCGTCCTGCCTTGTCCACATGCACGGGCATCTCTTTGACTAGACGCACAGGCAAAGCCTAATCCAATCGATGGTGATCAGGGTTCTTTCCGCCTGGGTGGCTTATTGTGTCTTCCGATTGCATTTTCCTTGCATCGCCTTTCAACTCTCTTCCCCTCCCCTCCGTCCCTCGCTTCTCGTCTGGGTATGACATCCTAATGGCGGGTAGCGGCGTAAGCGAGGAGGCCGCTAACCTGTTTTGTCTCCCTCAGCCCCCTGAGAGGCCGGCCCAGCACCCCCTCCCCCTCGTTCCTCGCCAGCGTTCTGTTTGTGGGAGGCTAATCCCGCGTCGCTGCGTCCGCCATCTTGCTCCGTAATTGCGTTTGCGGGCGTCCCCGCCGCTTCCTTTTGTCGTCTGCGTCTCGCCCCCGACTGGGGTTGACGGCGCCCGGGCGCTGCACCCGTGACCCCGAACGGTGGGCGTCCTTCAAAGCGGACAATAGAAGTACGACTGCCGATCCACAGTGAGAGGCAAAACAAAATCCTACTATTTTCGTTCTGTTTGTTGAGCCAAAGAAAAATGTAATTTATCCATTCTGCTGTATTTATTTTGACGCTCAAAATGCGATACTAATAAAGTAATATTAATCCAAACTTAACTCTCATGATGACTCGAGAGTGTGATAATGTCACTCGATTTTGATGGCTCCAGTGTGTCAAAGTTATACATGCGTAGAATTCTGCTCGCAAAAATTCGATTCAAAGAATTTCACCTTTTTTTAAGAACAGCTAAATCAGATTTCACTCATTCTATACGTATATAAAGGACTAGCGTACCCGTGCGAGAACTCTCAAATGTAGCCACCCTCTTCCCTATTTTTCCATTTCCATATTAAGCCTGTAATATATCTTTTTCTTCAAGACTCTCTTATTCGCAGTCACTTGTTCGAGGTCTCCTTGCAATTAATAACAATACACCCTTGTGAATACAAACTATTCCTATTTAATTTTATTATATAGCAGAGTGGTACTTCCGTGTGATTCAATCGTGGAGAATATCAAGTTATTAGTTTAATTTCACATTCGGATACAGATTCTGCACGTTTCTGAGCAGTTGAGGCAATATCGAGAAGCGCCCGACCAGCAAAAAGTAATAGAAAATTCAAGATTTCATCGCGTAGATTACGAAGTGAGGAACGTTTCTTTGAGGCCTTCGGTTTCCAAATTCTAGTTTTTAAGGCCTTAGAACGTTTTGTTTAGGAGTTATTTAACGATATAGATTAAAAAAAAGTGTTGCTGAGTGTTGCGGGTTGCGTTTGGCATTAATATTTAGATGCGTTTTTATTTAACAAAACCTTAATGTTTTATAGTCAAAGTGCAATTTCTCACGCCTTCATGAAATTATCTTTCTTTAGAGACCTCGTTTATAAAGAACGGTTGCGCGTGAGAGTCGCAAAAGGCATGTAAACTACTGAAATAATATAGGAGACGATTAGTTAAAACTGGATTTCAATATTTTAAATAAGAATTTATGAAAGAAAATACTCTCTAATACATTGCTCGTTCGTGTCAGATTTTAGAAATTCATATAAAAACATGACCATTTTATTAACGTATTTATTTCAACTAACACATTCCTTATTTTATGTATTTACTATTATAAATGTTTATTATGATTGTAATATTCGCATTTTAGCATACGTTAATTTGTTTTTCTCATTTATCGTTGGAACTCACTTCGTGATTAACAATTTTTGAAGAGATAAAGCAAATGTGGTTTTTATTGTCATAAAACACAGGAAGTTTCGTTAATTTCGATTATACCAAAGTGAATTAAATTTGGTGTAAAACAGTTATCGCCATGTTAGCCACGCAGACCTACTAAAAAAAATAAAACATCAGTAAGGCAGTGCGCACTAAGAATTCGTTTTGTGGTAGGACTGTGAGAAGGCTGAAAGCTGACGGTACTTCTAGGTCAACATCAACGTCACAGGCGCCCTTGTCTGCACTCGAGACGATCTCCTTCCGTCGGATCACGCGTTGCGCACGCGTAACGTGGGAGGTCCGTTTCCGAGGCGACCTCCGCGCGCTCTCATTGCCGGCCTCCGCCTCCTATTTTCGCTTCGCGAAAATCGAGATGCGCATGCCCCGCAGTGGGGCAAAAAACAAAAAACACCGAGTTCATAAATTGCAGAGTTTTTTGAGTTTTATAGGCGTTACATGCTGCAGAAAGTCAGTTATATGTAAAGGGTATAGCCGAATAAGGTGGTGAAAACTGCCCCCAAACCAAATCGATAATCGCGATGCTCATATGAAAGAGAACAAAAAATGCCTTAGATTCCCAAAAAAATCAGCCTCCTAGGGCAATCTGTTGTAGATATACAACTAGAAGCGTGTTTTTAATGTTTTATTTTTTCTCAGCTTCTATTGCATGTGTCAGTTTGAAAACAGTTGGAGCGACGGGTGAAAATAGTTGAAATTTAAGTATTTTTGTCAACTAATTCTGACCCAAATTCAAATAGAAAAAAAAAATGGAAATGGAATTTCGACGTGATAACGTTGGATTAATGTCTCAGTTTTCCCCCTTAGAATGTGTCTTATACTGTAACATATACTTTTTCAGATTTTTAAACAATGTGGACGATAGTGAAAGAAAATTGAAACCAATTGAATCACTTCAAAAATTTGAAATACGCGCCAAAATGTGATTAGAAAACATGCCAAAATTGTCACAGTTGCAAGTCATGCAAACGGAGACAGATAAACACTTTTATCTTTTTTTTTCAAATACTGCATCTTTTATTTCATTTACACCTTCATCCTGTTATTCGGTCACTCTTGAAAATTGTCATTTTACGCCACTTTCAAAACGTTTCTCAACACTTCTTTCTCTCCATGTAATATTGCATCCAAGGTCTAGTCTTACTGTTTCAACCGAAGTGCGTCAAGTGCGTCACGCTTTTCAACCGTGTTGTAGTCACGTGGTTCGTGATGCAAAGTGGCGATGCGCAGAACGAGCAAAAATCGGTGTATTGGAGGTGCCCACCTATCTCTTTCCACCGTAAGAATATCGGTGAAACGATATTATTGTGAAAGTGCGAACGGAAGTTGCAGCCTGGGATGCTGCTCCTACATAGTTGCGATCATTTATTATTTGGTACACGCTCGTTACTTGGCGAAGATTATTAAACCGTCAGAAATTTTGAGTAGACTATTTATACATAAAGATGCGTGAACCCAGTTATTGAAGAAGACGATGACAATGATTAATTGCTTATGATTGTCTAATTGTCAATAATTAATAAATCTTCAACTGAGTAATTTAATTTATATTATAAATAATTAATATACTTGAAAACGGAGCAATTTGATTTATATTAGAAATAATACATAAATCTCAAAAATAAAATGAGCTTGATGATTTTATTTGGACTATGTAAATAGTTCCCACGTAAAGACAAACATTTGTTAGCAAAAAGTTGTAAATCAGACTTTTGTCTGTACCACTGTTCAATAATTGTTTGAACATTGGTGAAAAAAAAATTCATCTCACATTTTGGCCTGAATTTCAAATTTTGGACTAATAAAGTTTTTTTTCACTATCGTCCACATTGTTTAAAAATCTGAAAAAAATGTTATAGAATGTTACAAGATATTCTAGAGAAATTAACTCCATTTTGAATTTTTGAAAATTCATTTCAAAAAGTTGTTTATTTTTTCCTATTTGAATTTACCTTAAATTTCAAGTATTTTTACCCGTCTCTCCAATTTTTTCAATCCGATACATGCAATAAAAGCTGAGAAAAAAATAAAACATGAAAAACACATTTCTCGTATCTCTGCAACAAATTGCCCTATAGGTATGATTTTTTGAAATCTACGGCATTTTTTTCCCATACGAGCATCGCGATTATCTATTTGGTTTGGAAGCAGTTTTCCCCACCTTATTCGGCTATACCCTTTAAAGTGAAATCTGCTGGCCTGAATAGCCGAGGTCGCTAAGACTGTAGGGCCATTGCTGCCTCAGCTCGAAGGGTCGCGGGTTCGAATCCCGCGTCGGGCATGGATGTTTGTGTGTGCTCTTGTTATTCTTACGTGTCACGCTCCCCCAATATTATCACAGTGGTCGCTGCATGACCTAGTAGTTAAAAGCGACCTTAAAAAAACGATTTCTGAATTCGGATCAATCAATCAAATTTCGATGAAAAATTAAACATTTCGATTGAATCCATAGAAGTGAATCGGAAATACTTAACTTTCGACTTATGAAATTTCTTGAAATCTCGGAATAAATGAATATGCCACTTCATTATCCTTTCAGTCACAGATGTTAGATAACTCAAACTTTGCTTAGGTGAAATATTTGGTTACTCAAATTTATATTATGTGCCTATTTAAGATATTTAAGTTCCTTTGACCAATGTAAATTGAATGTAATCCGTTCATCGTGTACTCTTGAATGACGTTACAAAGTGTTACAGAATCTTTCCAGTGTCTCGTGTGTAAATCATTAAAAATATGCTTGTGGTTTATTCTAGAGTAATGATTAAATTGATATCGTACCGGTTAGTGCGATTTATTGTAATTGACGGCTGAACAAGTGAAATGTTCCATCAGTTTTAAAGTTTTCGATGTCTCGTTCTGTGGGGAGAAAGCAGCCACTGTGCGAGTCTCCGCAGGCGGGAATGCCCCCTGCGCATGGCGACAGGCCTGCAAATTCCTGGCGCGCATTCATATTTTTAAAGCCAGGGACAACAACCCCTGGAATGCGGCAGGTGGTGCCTTCGCCGCTCAACATGCAGTTGAAAGTGGCTGATACTTCTATGGACAGGTCGTCAAATGTGACGAAGTTATTGCTTCACGATTTCTAATTCGAACGAGTTTCACGTTTAATTTAAATAAAAGCTAAAAATGACATCAAGTTTAAGTTCATTATAGTTAATATTTAAGAGAGTAATATTCTTTGTTTTTTTATTCTTTTAAGTAGGGAGCTGATTTCTATGATTTTGCATATTTCTGCCGTTGCTTCAGGGCATAGCTAAGTGAAATTTCTTGACATTTGGTTAAAATTGGATGCTATTTAGATTAATATGTTAGTGCATATTTGTGCATATTTGGCCGATTTTTCCTATTGGTGCGTATTCGTGTAATTATAGGGGCATATTTTGCATATTTCGTTAAAATAGAGACTTATCTTTAAAACGTATCAACTTTTTATATGATGTATTTATTTGTGAGCGTTCATCGATTACAAAGAGCTTGTCACAGTATTTTTTTCTTTTCTTTAGATGATAAAATACTTGTAAAATGTAGGAAATTTCTTGATATCATTTTTTTAAACAAGGCAACAGAAATGCAACGAGACATACAATGTACTTCACTAAGCGGAATATTTACTTCAATTATTTCTCCCGCAAAGTAAGGTAGATTATATTATATTTGCACAAAAATATAGCTTTGCATCCAAAGACGCTTCTCCTGAATGTTATCAAGGAAGGTTAATGCTCGAAATGAAATATTGTTAATTTTATTTGCAAATTGAAAATGTGTATTTGAGAATTTTTAGGTCATAATGCACATTTTTAAAAGCATATTTGGAGATTTTTTAGGGTATAAAATTCCTCTCTATACTAATGAGAAATTATATTGCTTAAAAACATGACTAGTTAAGATCGTCCCAAATTATCAGTTTCGGGAATTAGAAATCTTATAGAAAAAAAAAAAATCTATTACGATTTGGATGTGTCTGCCAAGCCCCATTCACAAGATGAAAACATTATTTCAATCTCGAAGCCCCACAAGGCATGTTTGTGTGCAACATTATTCTGTCGTTTGAATCACCTTGGTCGGCGCGGCATATTTGAAAATAATATCCAAAAAGGAATGGATCATGTGTTGATAGTTTTCGTATTCAAGTGCTTCTAGCAACGTTTGCATCGCCACTAGGTATTTCGCACAGTGATATTCTGTCACTTTAAATGCATCCGTTGGCGGAGAATATTTCATCGGCGTCCAAGAAAAGTCGGACATCTCAAAATTATTTTTTTTTCTTTGAATCCTTCGGTACCAATAAACATTCCCTATAATTCCCCAGACAGCCAGTATCTAAAGTAAAAAAGGGAGTAAGAGTTTGTCTTTAATGACGAAATAAACGTTCAGTTCTCTTGCAAAATAACACATTTTAAGACTGCACTTTTTCCATGTCCACTGACGATTTGAGAAAATAGTCTCCCAAAACACACATTGTGAATTGGTTTTAGCCGCATTTTGCAAGCGAATCCCGCGACGCCTGTTTCACCCCACAACGCTGGTTCCGCGCCATGCTGTTCTGTCGTCTGGATCCACCCGGCTCGACACAGAACGTTTGGGGAAATACCCACCCGTCCACCCCACTCCCCTCAAAAGCGGTGTTTTTAGCCGCATCGGAAGTTCTTTACCGAGGCGCATCGCATCGCAACGCGGCGATGCGGCGTCGACAGGTGTCTGGAAGCGGCGGTGGAGGCGGCCGACGCGGTGCGGCAGCTAGTTATGCGCCGCCCGCACGCCAGCACGTCATTGGCGCGGCCGCGCGCGCCGAGCCCGGGCCCCGAAATAAACTGCGCGCCCCGCGTTCCACCGCGGCGCAGCACGCGGCCGTTCGCGCGTCGAAATCGACGCGACGCGACGCGACCCGACGCCACGCCTCGCGTGCTTGCAGCGTAGGTCGGGAATAACGGGTTGAGCATGCTGCTTCACTGTTGACGGACGAATGTTTATCTGTAATAATAATTTCCATTGCGCGCAGAAATTGAAAACATCTGGGCAGCCTCTGGCCGTGTGAGAGGCGTCTAAGGATTCGTTTACACACAAGAACTCGGGGAAAAATACACACAAACAAAAATTATATTAATAGTTTCCAGTGTGCGCAGAAATCGAAAGAAAACTAAGCGACCTCCGAGACCACGAGAAAATTGTCTGTTGTTTCGTTTGAGACCTAGGAATTAGGGAAAAATCCAAAATCAATTAGTTTCAGTTAGTTCAATTTTCAGTTAGTTCAAAATCCAAAATCAATCAGTTAGTTTCAATTTTGAAAAATATATTTAGTGGTCTTACTTCGCCTCTACTCATACTGCGCGAACCTACTGAATTCTCATACTTCGTGCATCTCAGCTTATGACATTGCTGACGTCATGCGACTGCGTGGCTCCTAGGAAGAGGCTGGTTGCCTTTAAATATTTGCTATTCAGTGTTACGTTATGGAACAGCAACCATTTTCATCTTTTTGAGTACATGAAGAACTAATTTTACTGCAGTATTCAAGAAGACTCTTTTTGAATTGAATTGAATTTGCCTTATTTTACGTGGCGAGACTCAGGCCATGAGGCCTGCTCTTCCGTCTGATCACGCAAATTCCGGTACGCTCCTTTCACCAACCATGGGAGAAAGAAGGTATTACTTGGGCGACGAAACAGGCGATTTGAATTTAGTTCAGAGACGTCGTTTAGGCTTGAGGATCTTTTACATGCAGTAAATCTACTAACATGGGACAGCCGGCTTTACTTCCCCTCCGAAGGAAGGCGTACGAAGGATTTTTTCACCCTTAAAAATCCACGGCTTCGATCGGGTTCGATACGCTAACCGTTACACCATCGCCGCCGCCTCTTTGTTAAACTATTGTTAAACTCTTTTGTTAAACTATTTAATTTATTAGCGTGGTAAAAGAGAGTATTTTGTTTTTGAACAGCATGCGTGCTACTTTTTGGAAAACTTTTTGTGTGGTTTTGTTCCGTAGAATCTCTGCTGCCGCAGGCCATCAGTTATATTATATATTTGTATATTGATATATTTTAATTTTTTATTGGATTTTTTAGGTTTGATATTTTTGATCTATATGTAACGGTAGAAGTTCAAAATATTGCTGTTTAGCTTAGCCTGTTATTTCTCTCATTAGCCAGACTTGTGTTAATAAAGAAGCAAGAATGGCTGTGAACGTATTTTTTGATTTTGCGTACGTGGAGACCAAACGAATTAGCGGTCTGTACACTTTGTACCATTATTGCATAATAGTCAACACACTTTTACCCATCAATTTATATTATTGTTAGTAGCAATGACCCGATTTCTTAAAATTATCTTGATACTTTCAAAACTTTGTGGTACACCAGGAATATTTATTTCACCTCTCGATTTCCAACGATATTCGCGAACGTCCTTCTCAACGGGACTCAAGACCTCAGATATGTGCTTACCACTGCTAAAAAGATTCATTTCATAAGGCAGGTGTAAGTAACGTTATCGGCCACTATAAAAAAGTCGAAATATAGGAGTCCATGAAATCATATTGTTTCTCTAAGGCGAATATCACGTTTCGACATAGTTCACATTATCAGCTCTAACCTTCGAAGTTCTTTGTCAGTATACACTTGATGATCAAGTTGGATCTCTTGACACTTATGTTATCAAAATACAAAACTGTTTATATAAGAGAAAAATATCGTATGGATAAAGAACATCACCTTCCTTTGTTGCCGGTTGAAAATACATCATCAGATTCGAGGTTATATCTTTATTTTTTCAGACATCCGGGCGTATGATGCTCCAACCATACAACTTTTCTTTGGCGGCGTGTTCAGAGTTTGTCATTCCTAACCTAAGACATTGGTGACCTACGGTTCACAGCCCTTCCTTATGAGACCTTGGCTTCTCTCCCGCCCTCCTCTCTCTCTCTCTCCGCCAGTGTCACGCAACAACCGCACGTAATTTCATCACGGATCCATCTCGCACCGCCTCCGCCTCCGGTAACCTTGTTGCCGATGCCTTTTCTGCTAAATATTTGCTTGCGTCGTCGTTACACCGTCGCATCTGGGCCGGTTCTGCCTCCAGGTTGTCATTACCGGAATTCTGCCGTGCTGCCGCCAGTTGCTTTGCGTCTTCTGACACTATAAGCGATCGCCGAAATTGGAAAATAAATATAGTGCAAACAATATATACATACGAAAAGTAAGTAAGAAATTAAGTCAACCGAGATGGCAAAAGTGGTAACTTGAACATAGGTTTATTCTGGTTCGTTTGTCATAAAAATAATCGCCATTGATTGAACACCATTTCTATTTTGCTAATATTTTAAATTGCAATCAAAAATATAATTTGTTGAGAGTTCATTTGTCAATAAAGAATGTTCGATTATCTAAAAGATTTTTCATTAATACTGTTGTACTTTCCTCTAGCCAGTTTGAAGTTTTGAAGTTTCTGTACATTTTCTGCGTGAGCATCTGCAGGAAAAAATGTACCGTGTACGGGAGAGGATAGGACAAGGAAAAGGAATGAAAGATCGCGCGCGGTCCGATTGTTAGGGTACTAGTATTGGTTGGAGAAATCACTGAAAACTACTGACCAGAGTAGCCAGCCACTTGAATTTTCCCCCTGACAGTGTGAATTCGACCTAGCTATGTACCCAGTATCGAAAATCCGCCCGTGAGGACTAGTACTTAGGACTTCCCCATCAGTGTCACTTCAGTCAGCGACAATGCTGGCCCTGAGCTGAACTCAGCTGATAGAAAGTTCATTTGTGCAATATTATTATTTAACAATTGTCAAAGTATCATGCCAGTGCACTATTTTAAAGAAATGATTAAGATACGAAAACTATTCCAACAAATATTAATTGATATATTATCGTCTCCCCGGCGATCGCTTTTGTTTTGTGACCGTAATGTTCAAGAAATAGAGTTTAAAAAATGAAAATGTATAAAAACGAAAGAAAAATACAATTATTGTTAAGTTGCTAAAAAGTAGATGATCTGCGAAAAACATCAAATGTATAATGATGCAAGAATGAATATGCGTCCAAGTTTGAAAGACGTTTCAGCTACGAGTGGCATTGGTAGAGGGTGTAAAGTGTTCTACAAAAGCCCCGGTCATCGATCGACGGTCAGGTGATTACAAAGTAATAATCACGTGTTGAAGTTCTAACGCAATTCGCAGTGAGGTTGGTCGAACGAAGCAACTTGTATTTACTACGTCGCGAGGTGCTCGTTATTTGCTCTGCGGATGGGTTCGTGATGGTGAAATATTTTGCACGTCCTTTTGTGTAGATAGGAGAAAAAAGGCTGTTTCTTTGTTTGGTCACGAATGGAAATGACGCTGATGGATTAAGGAAACGAAGCTCCGCCAGAAATATTCGTGTTCGAGGGTAATCAAATAAGGTTTTCTTTTCGTTTGTTTTCCTTCGATCATCTTTTGCTCATTTCTTTCTTGCAGAACTCCGAGAAACAGGACTGCAGGAATTGAATAGTACTGAGGATTGGTCCTGATTAAAAATCACCTTAATTTATTATTTAAAACTATGTAAAATTCAGGAATGAACCGCAGAATAATCTCATCATGAGTATATCTTCTTTTCTGAGTTGATGGGCAGTGAAACAAGCTCAAAGGTCACCTCTATTAGGCCACCTTTTCTATGGTCTTTTTGTTGTGGAACTGATTAGCTTTTCTTTAAGACGCGTATAAATTATTCTTTTTCAGAGGCAACCTGTCTACGTGGCGGGCGGCCGGGTACATTTCGTATATTGACCTTTATAAAGCTGTCACCTCAAACGATTTTGAACTGGACGTATTGCAACAAGAACCAATAAGATGATGGATATTATTGTTGATTTTATATCTTCCTACGACGGAACGCATTGTCAGATTACTTCGAATAGTGACATCCAGAGTCATATATCTAGCAGAGGTATTAATTTTCGTGTCCGGTAACAACAGATGATTTCAAAAAATATCTCTTAATGAAACAACAAAGCGTTCCTTTCTCCCACAACATAGCATTCCTATGGTTTGCAAATTCCTCCTTCTTTTCTTTGGGAATCTGTTAAGACTCGCGGAGCACGCCGCGAACGTTAATCCGATCTAAAGGTCATTGGCTATTTCCTTCGACAGACGACCCAACTCTAAACATTCTACAAGTTCTGAAGTGCATCTTCAAGTCTAGTTTGATTCAGTGAGGACGGAAAGGAAGTTTACCGACCAAGTGAGTAAGTAACTAGTCATGGATGTGTGAAGTCGAGCAAAGACAAATGATCCTACATACCAGGTTTAAATTGTAAGTTCACATTTATGACGTTAATTATGCTAAAGAGAATGTACTTAATTTCATAACAATTAGCACAATTATATTAGATTTACGTTTGCAGTAACCTCAAAACCTCGATTAAGCGGCCACTTCTGTTAACGGCCACTTTTTGCCGGAGGCATTGCGGACCTCGTAAGTCAGGTTTCACTGTGCATTCTAAAAGTATCTTGTTAAGCAAGGCACAAGTCGTGATGTTTTCATTTGTTTTTCCCCCATACAGTGCTAATACATTGGCTACGAGCGTCTTTAAGAAGGCGAACGACGTACTTTTTTGGGTTTATTTAGTGATGTTATAGCACGAATTGTCAGCTTCATGATTACGCATAAATTCACATTCAATCTCTTTAATTTCTTCACTTGGTTTATTAATAACTATATCGGTGATGATGAGTCCTGATTTTGGAATATTAATCAGAGTGGCCCACCTAAGATGTTCCCGTCGAAAATCTCCTGAATCTTTGTAGATATTGAAATGCGATTTTCAATAAGACGTACGTATACGAGGTCTACGTAAGATGATGTTAATATTAAAGTAAAGATTTCTTAATTTAGGATATACTGGCACATTTCTGAGATTTTGGAAGGAATCCATAGATATGTAACTCTTGATAACGAGCGTAAAGAGACGATATATATATTACCATATGTTACATAAAAATATTTATGAGGAATTTAGTATTTTTACGATCAGTAGTATTTTGGCACTTCCGCGTGGAAAGGTGCTACAAGGCCATTCTATTCATTTCCTTTGGCTCTGCGAGGTGGATATAGCAATGCCAAATCCGGCACGGGGAATCCGCGAAAACGAGCGACAAGTCCTCCAGGACTATTCATTTGCAGGTTGCA
Organism: Teleogryllus occipitalis; assembly: GCA_011170035.1. Taxonomy (NCBI): domain Eukaryota; kingdom Metazoa; phylum Arthropoda; class Insecta; order Orthoptera; family Gryllidae; genus Teleogryllus; species Teleogryllus occipitalis. Next base: position 59,644 of record BLKR01009471.1, on the reverse strand, counting down.
GACAATGTATTCACCCACAGCTACAATCTCCGCCAGAGTTGCACAATATTACATTATGAAACGATGATGCAGTGATGGCTATTAATACACGATTGTGATATTACGATGCGAGCGAGTATCGTAGAGTTTAATAAAATCCATTACATCCAGCTTCATACTGTACTTTTTCTACGACATACGGAGACTTTTATTGGTTAAACTTTTACATTGAATCGTTTCGTGGCAGTTGACATGCAGGATTGAGCCAAGGCCACCTAGCTGATGGAACTATGAATAAACGGAGATACCGTTACCAACCTCTTCCGTGTTTAGCAAGTGAAGCTAGTCCACCATATTGGTGGATCCACAACACGTCTGTCAAACCAGTACCTTCTGTTACTACAGGCATAACAATATGTCATTAGTTGCTTGAAAATTTGCTTGGAACTGCGAATTTCCGGAAACGTACACACGATAAAGAAGTTCTATCAAAATCGGGTTCTTGGAAAGGAGCCAAACATAACCTGCTGTAATTGCTAGGCTCCCAATTGTTTCTTCGTACAGCTCTAATTCACTATGCTCTCCGCTTTGGATCTGCAGGAAATCATTAAAAAAAGAATCACGAATAACTTTCAAAATTACTAAGTGTTCCACATTACATGGAGTAGCTGCTTACTTGTGGAAAGAAATTTCCGTTTTTCTCGTACGGTTTGTACAACCGTTAGTCATACAAGTAACAACTACGAACTTGTACCACAAGCTAGCTTTTCTGGACAAGGCTTTTAAATATTAAAAACGATGCCAATTAACACAACTGAACACGAGCACATTCAAGCGACAGAGCCCTCGCACGCAATTTGTCTTTGCTACAAGCTTTCTGCACTCACCAATATGGCGGATGTGGCTTCAAGTTAGTGACGTCATGCCATCTCCCTATATTCATAGCTCCATGGGATTGCTCCCCTAACCAGCCGCAGGTGGCTTTGGTTTACGAGTCCTGCGAGAGTACAAAAGTTGCGGCAGTAATTCCGAGGTCACCATTTTTGCTTTTTCTCTTATTTCTGGAGGTGCCAATCTTCTGTAGTATTTCTCTCGATGTTATTAGTGATTTTCTCTGACACTATCATGCTCCATCCGGAGCTACTACACCATCCTGGTTGAACCGAAATCAATTCAAATCTAGACGACCTTTTTTGAACTTGGTATCAATTTAATTACGATGCAATACAATTACAGATGAATAGAATTTAAATACCAAATACAACTACATATTTGTAGTCATATCCCGTTCACGATCTTGTAATGGTCTGTTTCATCATTTGAGCTGTTTTTGATGCCACCCATTGATGTCAAACAAAACTTGGTGGGGGGAGACTTGGTCGTTATGACTGGTTCTCAGAAGGATCCTAAGGGCTTAGGAGGAAGCAGCGGAAGCACCCTTTGTAACAGAAACTCCCGGGGTCAAAAGGTCACCTAGGAAAAAGCTTTGTTTGAAGCCGGTGTTATTTTAGTCGCCTTTGTCGTTTTGTCCGCATCGACGTTTCTTCGTCTCAGTCTCCTCCCATCGGGACTGCTGTCGTTCTGCTCACCCTCAAACACACTCCTTACAAACTCTGCCAAGTTTCTCGTCGACGATGGCGATGTTACGGAGAAGGTGCATATTACTGTTGATTTCATTCCTTACATTTTTTTATTATTTTGATATTTATTATTATGCCATATTTCGATACTTTCAGGTAATGTGTATTATAGGAACCATTCATTTACCATGCAACTGTACGAATTTCAACAATAACAGCCCGCAACATTTCCTGATTGTTGTGTATCTAGTGGTATGGTATTGTTGGCATTATAAAATAGAGTTGATGCCTTTTCTCACATTTTATTTTTTTATCGTTAAACAGCTTTTGATAGCTTAGCCAACAGGTCTGTCTCGTGGAAGTCAAAAATAATTTTGCGACCAGTTGTCGATGAATTAGAAAGAGACTGCTAAGTACAAATACGTGCATTCATTTAACGCGATGCGCACCGCAAGTGTAAATGAGTTCGGCCCACCTCCGTTGTGAGAATTCGCGTTGTTGGCGCTGGCCTTTCGGTGGACGAGAAGCGCAACCCGCCGCCGCCCCCGCTGCAATCGATGGGAAGAGGCCTGTCTGCCCCGCCCCTTCCGAGCTGCCAGCGGGACAAATGGAATGCTTTCTCGCGCCGGGGCTGCAGCCCGTGAACGGAGCGACTTCCCGGAGCGGCCCAGCGCTGCCCGCGCCGTCCACGCCCAGCCGGAAACAAATGCTCTCCGAAGGGGATTTGCTACGGGAGTAGACTTCCAACGACGAATTTTATTGCGTTGGATCAATAGACGTCACGTTTTTTTAGTTTTTTTGGTCAGGTTTTCGTCGACGAAGTTCGCAAAAATTTAAATATTTATGGGATTGATAATTTGTGTTATCTGAATTCGTTGTGAATTGTTCACTGTTTCTTTCAACTATTTTAATCTACTACTAGCATAATACTACGCGAGTGAAACTAAAGAGCCTGGATGTGGAGTCGGGCCTGTCTTAAAAAAAAAAACAACATCGTATTTCTTCATGTTTGAGGCCTTGACGTCGTCTTCAAGTTCCATCGTAGATTCTCTGAATGAAAATCACAATTCAAAAATTTGTAGATTTTTTATATTTTATGAGTTTACTGTACAGACTGCCTCAGAATAAATGTTAAAAACTCTTGGTGTATGTAGAGGCAATGGAAAAAATGATCATTTTTTTTCCATTGAACATTTTATGAGGAATTTCATAAAACGACATTTCACATACTGAATTTCCCTCTCATTGGTAGGCAACTCATTAGGGATTGGCGTTTGAAACGTCACATTTTGACGCGTGAGGTTTTGCTCACTTGCCGTGCCTGACAAGTTACCTATCTATCGGGGCAAATGCCACACTGTGTAACTTCGCTGTATATGAAATTCCCCATTTAGACTGCCTTCTAAGAGTTTGATGTTTATTTTGTGACATGTTGTATGTTCCAACCAAATGTGAGCGCGTTGCAGAAATAAATCTAAATTCTCGGGATCTAAGGAATTATTGGGATCTTCATCCTACCATGCTTTGTATCGTCACATACATATGTGAATGTAATCATTTTAAAATGTCTGCTCAGTAATTGTAAATGAATTTTCGTTAAAATTGATTCTCAAATTATTTGTATACTTTTAACATTACCTACAACGTTGTTTGTTGAGTGTTTTATCATGGAACGGGAATTAACTTTTTAAACTAATTTGAAAAGGCTGAATATTTGGTAAATCTCTGAAAAATAATTGATTGTGCTGGAAAATAAACGATTTGTGTTGCGTTTAATAACGTTTAAATAACGGTACGTTGTTAACTAAAAATTAAGACAGTGACATTAGAAATGCATACAGGCTGAAAACTTTAACATTTTGTGTTTGTCATGTAAAATGTAGGAGTTGTTTCTTGAAGAAACGCTGTTGGTGGTTTGATATGTAACACTACTAATTTTGAAAAAAAATATACACAGAGACTGGAGCCAGGCTGCGTGTAGTCCTATATATTTTTACCTCCATAAAATATTTTAATCATTTCATTTGTATGTTGTCTTGTGGTATGGACTGTGAGTTGAAATTTTTTTTTGTATACACGAATTTTGAAATGAAAATGAAAAAAGTTGCCAAAACTCCAGGCACTACGAACGCATGAGTTAAGAGTTGCGCTTAAAATTTCCTGTGAATGGAAAACTTTACTGTTGCTGTATTTATTGAAAAATGGGTATTGAATAGCTGGTGCAATGTGAATTTTGAGCGAGCTTCCATAAAATAATACTTCCTAAACATAGCATCTCGATAAAATAATTCAATGAAAATATCTCGTACGTCCCATTGTGGGGACATTACGTTACAAAATTTACATTAACGTGTACATTCAGCTAATATTTCCTGTGTTCTATGATGAGAAAGTAAATGAACACATTCCAAGTATAATCTCTGATTGAAACGAAACAAATAGCTTACTAGGTTTTCTTATTTTTCAGGTGCGTTGGCGAGCATTCTAGCAGTGCGCTATTGCAGTAACATTTTGTTTTACTCATCGACTGTGAGTAAATATCATTAAATTATAATTAAAACCAATGTTTTCTGATTTTAATTTGCTGTAATCGTTCAAATATGTTTCAAAAATTTCAAATTAAGAAAGTCCGAGGAAGAATGTGTCTCGCGAACTTGCAACAATCAGCAACCGGCCACCCGCGTGGCAATTCATTTCGTTCTATCGTTGTATAAAGAATAGTTGTGCCTGTTTACCATCATTTTTTGTCTATAGCGTAGAGGAGTTAAACAATTTTTTGTGATTATTTATCTATATTTCTTATCGCCATTTGAAATGTATTACTTATAGATTTATTGTCGTTAACATTGATCGTTTCCGAATTAATCACATCATTATTTGTTAGCTTTCGTAAGAGTCAGTACTTTGCAAAGTTGACACCAATGTTTTTCTGACCGACCAATGTTTTTGGTCTCAATTTTCGTTGCAATCTACTTCTTGAGCTTGCTATTGAGTATTATTTTTTTATGTCAAAAAATCACATTTTGTAGTCTCGAATATGCATAAAACATTAGAACACGTTTTTTTTGTTTTATAACATGTCCTGAGTACGACGCCAGGGCGTTACTGCAAAAGAAAAGTGATCCTATTGAGGCGGCGAAAATGCAATCTCATTTTTCGTGGTTTCTTTTAACGAAAGTGCTCTTGCTGACGTGTGTGTCGGCGCACGCACATGTCTTCAGCAGAACGAAGGCGATTCCTTTCTAAAAGCGCTGACGACGCTCATCGTTATCGCTGTTTATTGGAGGTCGCGCTGGGACGATGGAAATGCGCGTGCTTTTCTGTGGTTTGTGCTGCGCCTCTGCGATGCCAAGACAGTGCTGTTATGACAAACATGTAGAGTAGAAAGAATTCTGTTTTTTATTTTTTTATTTTACGTTTTTGATAATTCGACACTTCGTTTTTAATTTCAAATTCAAGAAATGCCTTAATTTTGTGAAGATCACGGATGACTATATTTTGTAGAAGTGTATGCATCTTGAAGTTATTTGAAATGTTTTATGATACTTGCGATAAGAAAAAAATATATACACACCAGTGTCAACCATTCTTTTCTATTTATAATTTTGGTAAAATAAATGTATTAACAAAGTATGTCCTAAATAATTAACGAAATTGAATTGTAATTGCTTTGTGTAATGATGAAAATCAATCCGTGGAAGACTAGGAATGCATAATTTCTTTTTGATATTTAATTTGTCAGTTGTTTTTAAAAACAAATTACAAATAAATATGATTTAAAAACTAGTGGTGCGAAAAGAGCACGTACATACTCGCCCTGTGTTCATGCAAAATTACGCGAAAAGTACTTAAATTTTCTAAAAAATTTGCATGACCTTACTTCAAAATCTATCTTTAAGAAACAGATTTCATTAAAGAAAAAATCTCTATCTTTAACATTTTAGTGATAGGAAAACTAAAAACAAAAAAAACATTTTGAACTTATCCAATTTTCGAAAAATCAGTTTCAAAAAACATGAGACCTGCACCTTTCTCTTCAACGTTTTTAACACTATCCAAAAACAAAATTTAATCAAAACCGATGGAGCCATTTTTTTTTTAAATTTGGAAAATGTCTCGAGGTTTCATGTAAAGTACTCCCCACAATTAAAATATCGATTTTTAAATTCAAGGGGCCGCGACATCAGTCAGATCGATTGGGGAATATCAATTTTTGAGAAAGTTGGTTGAACGGTTTAGCCACTAGCTTTGTTTACAGACGGACGGACGGAAAGCCGTTTTGCCGTCATTCGATTTTTCTGTGTCAAGAACCCACAAAACATGGATTCTGGATATACCACGTAATAGAGAACTTTTTTTCTAAATTTTGCAACTGGATTTATCCAGTTTTCATTATCATTGCCTTGTAATAAGAGTTTTTCTCCCGAAAATTTGTCCTTTTTCATACATTAATACGTAACTTTCTCTCTACTCCGAAGGAGAAAGTAATAATTCTATGATGTTCCGCATTCTCTTTATAGATTTTTTCGTGACGCAATCAAATGTTTCACGCTCAGTTGGTCGAAACTGTACTTGTAGCTAACAAATTTATGAACCTCTAAAAAAATGGAAATTTTATTTAATTTTGATCTCAGATGTTTTATTTAGGTAAGAAAATTCATTAATATTATCTTGTGTCTTCTTGGATGACATTTTTCCCTTGACTTGGAAGACGTTCTGTAACTTCCGGTTTTAACCGATTTCCTTCAGTACTTTTACACTAGTTGAATGTGGCGTCGTCTACGCTGTAAAATGTTTTAAATGTATTTTCATGTGTCGAATATTTCTTGTCTTGATTGGTGTATGGGAAGTTCTCTAGCCATGAGTGACGGAACCGCACATCCAAACATATGCACACTCGGAGTTGCTCAAATACTGTATAATGATTGGTTTTCTTTTCCGTATAAGTTGTGACTTTCTACATGTGTAAGTGTTATTTGAAACATGTTGATAACAGCGATAGCCTATGGCGTTTATCAAGTCGGAGTGCTTGTATGCAACAAATTTAAGACGGCATACGTGGACGAATAGTAGAGCAGCAGTGGAGATGAGGACGGAGCCACGTGGGCTTGGTCGGCGCGGCCGCAGCGGCTGCCCCAGCGGCTGCCCCAGCCGGGGGGTTGCCGGTGCCCGTCGTTCATTTCTATGCAGATTAACTGATTGTCTGCGGTGCCGCCGTCTTTCTCGCACTGCCTGACAAATTGTTTCGCTAATTGTTTTCGCGCCCGCGGCGTCGTTCGACGGCCGCCGCCATCCCCGTCTCCTGATCCCCGGCTGTGGCCTTCCTGTTGCCGGTCTCTCCCGTCAGCACCGGCCTGTCTTGCTCTAAGGAACGTCACATTATTGAGATGAGAAATAAAATAGAATGTCAGGAAATCGTGGAAAGTAAAGATTTTTGTATTGCTGTTTGGACGGTTTGTAGATTGTCAGGGCTTGACTTTTTACCTATTCTTGGTAAATCTTGGATAACTATAAACCGTTTTGTTTTCTTTTTATATATATTTTATATTATATTTTTAAGAAATGTTAGTTTATTCGGCGGGAGTAGTAACAATCCTTGCAGAAGAAAAAAATAGTTATATAAAAGGGAAGCTTGAAATAATGACTTACGTAGTACATGTTAACACTCATTGCACATGTTTTATTACTTGCATTTCTGTTAAGGCACTTCAAGATGATATGCTATGATTTAACGCAAACCATCAGCATCAGCACTGTGTGCTCGTATGATCATTCAACTCTCTACGGTGCTTAATCAACTGAGTGAACGTGTGTACTTTTTCCCCCTCGCCCTGTTGTCTGTCTGTCTCTCTCTCTCTTTCTCTCTCTCTTTCTCTCTCTTTCTCTCTCTCTTTCTCTCTCTCTTTCTCTCTCTCTTTCTCTCTCTCTTTCTCTCTCTCTATCTCTCTCTCTCTCTCACACACACACACAGTTTTAAGATGAATTGAAGTTAGTCACTTTGCTTATACAAGTACATTAATTTTGTCAGCATCCCACCTCATTGTCCGCATCTGAGCAGATACCCTTCGGACGTCACACTGGGTTTCATTTTCTATCCACCTTGTCCCTTCCTTCGCCTCATCTTCACCTTCTTGGTGGTTCCCACGCTGCCCTCCTTCCCCGTGCCGTGCTGTGCGCCCTGCCACATCTCCCGCCCTTTTCGTCACGCGACGAAAGATTGCACGCCACTCCGTCTACTCCTCCGCCTCTCTAGCGAGGGCGGTTCATCTGCACTCGGCGCCGGAAGTCACCTGGGGAGTTTCCGCTCCCCCCCCCCCCGCTCGCGAATGAGAGGGAGGCTGGAGCCTCCGTTCTGCGGGGGCGTTTGCGTTGGGAGGATGACGTGCGCGAAACGAGACTTCTAAACGAATTTCTCCGTGCAGATCTCTTCCCGGGTCACGTCTGCGCTGTGACGCCTCGTGGCGGTTTTGATTTGGCGAGTCCTTTACGGTAGTTGAGTGGAGGCGAAACTGAATCCAATGCACCATTGTAAATTCAAAAGAAAATGTTATTACCTGACTACGTGGACGGAGTCGGAATCTTTTTGAGGTCTTATTGAGGGTGTTGTCGCTTTCTCATATTTTGAATCAACCAATAGATTTTAATAATCCACGAATTGATTATCTAAATGATTTTTTTCAGCTTGAGCTATTTTCAGAACGACAAATGCAATATTAATTAGCTTAAAAATAATATGAAGGACATTAATGAGATACGGCATTTCTGGGTATTTGGTTTTGTTTTCAATTTTTATTCTGTATATGAATGTGTGTGAATTATTTCTTTCACACTCGAGACGTTCTGTCTTAAGGATTGTTAGACGAGAATCGCCTAGAAACGAACTAATGTCTTCTATTGTTCGTGGATGGAAATCCAGCATTTGGTTATTATTTACTTCATTGCACTCAGATTATTATTGTGTCTTAATTGATTGCGAGGCACAGGTCGTAGGGCCTACTCTTCCTCTTAACCTTGAATATACATTTATACATAGTTTAAATATTTAAGAGGGGGACAAGCTGTTCCTTTACGAGTTAGTTTGCAAAACAAGGGACCATCCTAACAATAAGCTTTAAACGACATATATAAATAAATAAACTTAGCAAACAGTCAGCGACAGTGAGTTAATAATCAACACTTGAGATATAACGGTTCATCATGGAAACATTACGTTACTAGCCCTTCTATGTTCTTGTGCGTTATGCGCGTTTTTAGTAAAAATATAATTTGTTATGTGAATATTTACAAAACGGTACCGTGCAGTCCGAGTGACAACTCCCAATCTAAATGTGATTATTCTCAATCTGATTGTCTTAAGTCTCAAATTGAATTTTATTTGTATTTAGCCATTGTATGTCCCGTAAAGGGCAATTGACCACGGCGCCTGGATCCCGTTTGGATCTCAGTGTTCCTAGTCGGTCACCCAACCAGGAACCCGCGATGCCGCAAATTCGCTTAACCTTCGTATCTTCACGTAGTTAACGAATTCAGCTAGCGACGCCGTTTCGCGGTGGGGGGTTTTCATTACAACCATCCCAGTATTCGCCTGAATGACGAAGGAAAACCGCGAAAACTCCGGTCAGGTTGGCCGGCATGGGAATGGAACAAGGGCCTCCCGAATGCGCGCTCCGCCATGAACCACTTATCTCTGTTGAATTTTATTGGTCGTACTTTTAAGGTTGAAAATGTATAGATGGTACAAGAGTCTTAGTCGAGTCATGGTCCGAAGCGGAACGGCCGCTACGTAGCTCACCGGCGGCGGCACTAGTCGCGCGGGGGGGGGGTGCTTCTGACGGATTCTGCTCAAAGGCGTCTCCTGAGACGGGATCTTTGCCGACGGGATTAATTAGTCGCGACGGCCGGACCTACGCTGTGTTTACCTCCTGCACTGCTGCAAATACAGCGCGATGAATGGCAAGGCGCACTGCCTGTACGCTGTTATCTGCTGAGGAACGTTAACGAGCCAACCGGGACGGTAATTAGTTCAGTCACAGATGAGGGGATATTGAAACATCACACAAAGCTCGTATTCAAAAATGAGCCTTTGAATATATTCATATAATTAATGTGGGTGCCTATATTATGTCTGTATTAATAAGCTGACAAATTCCAGCACATAGAGCATGTTATGCGTTTTTTTCCGTAGTATATTTCTTTTACTTTATTTGCGTAATCAAACTTTGAAATTGATACATTTTTTACTTTCATTTATGCTATAAATAAGATAAAATCGCCATTAAAATGTAGATAATTAAGATTGTAAGGGTGTTATTCAATAAACATACATTGGACAAAATCAATTTGAAATTTCTTTATACTAAGTAAAGTGTGAGCAAAGATTTTTCGAATTGGAATGTCTTCCTCCTCCCTACATTCGGATTTACGTGTGTGTTCAAAGTGCAACGCTGTTCAACTAGTGATATTCGAGAGTTTAAAATGGAGAAAATTAGGATGAGTTCCATTTTAATTTCCAAAATTGTTTTTAAGTTCGTAGATTCTACAATTCAGTAAGCTGCAAGAAGGGTACCCCTTTTGACTGTGTAGTCCCTGTCCGTTCACTGGCATAAGAAAAAGGTTTTTATCTTTCACGGACATCATTTATACGTTTTGCTGGTTCTAAAATGTATCAGATATAGATGAAGGACAAAAGATAAACAGAGAATCAGGAAACCTTGAGCTTCTTTTACTTTCTCGCTATGTAGTAGAGAGAGAAAGTTATGTAATGCTGCGCGAAAAAACAGCGAATTTTCGGCAGAAAACTCTTATTACAGCGCCCTGGTAACGAGAGTGAATAAATCGAGTTGCTAAATTTAGAAAAAAATCTTCTAACACGTGGTGTAGCCAGAATCCATGTTTTGTGGAACCCTGATACCGCAAATTCGTATGACGGCAAAACGTCATCCATTCGTCCTTCTGTCTATCCATCCGTCTGTGAATAAGCGGCTAAACCGTTCCGAGGATTTTCTTATAAATTGATGTTCCCCAATCGATCTGGCCAATGTCACTGCCCCTTGAATTTGAAGCAGAAATTTTAGTTTTGGTGGGTACTTTATATGAAGCCCGTGGGACATTTTACGAATTTTCAAAAAATGGCTCTAACGTTTTTGATTAAATTGTTTTGTTGGACAGTGTGACGGACGTTTAAGAGAATGGTGCAGGTCTCATGTTCGTTAAAAACTCTGATTTTTCGAAAATTGCAAAAATTCTTTGGAGTCTTCCTACTGTAGAAATATTAAAAATTAGAGATTTTTCTCCTTAATGAAATCTGTTCCTTGAAGGTAGATTTTGAAATAAGGCCAAGTACAATTTTTCGAAAATCTGAGTACTTTTCGCGTAATTGTGCATGAAAATACGAATGAGAAAGTACGTGCTGTTTTACCACCATTAGGGTTTTTTTGTCTTTGTCATTTTTGGGGGCGTGACAGAACGTTGCGAAAAAGTGACAAGAAGTTTCACCTGTCTGCATGTTTAGTTGCGTACGTTGTGGGAGCTGATACAACATAGACAATCACTTTTGTGAAAAATCTTTCCATTGAAGTTCAATGCATTTCGTTAATTTTTTCTCGTCCTCTGAGGCGATTATGTGGCCATCACGATTTTCTGAATTGTTTCTCTCGCTTCGAGTCAGTCGGATCTTCAGCGATTAAAAATCCTTGGAGCGGTTTCTCTTTTGCAATGTTTCTAGAATCATATTCAACGCAATCATTATTCATCTTAATATTTTTGTGATTACATTGTCAATGAAGGAAGTGCAATAGCTTCGTAACGTTTTATTCATAAGAGAACTATGGATATGCATTACTAGGACAAATTAATTTTTTAACCGACAAATATCTTGTTCTGATTTTTAATGTACTTACCAACCTGCCTGGAATATCATGGTTAAACAATTTTGTTAGTGATTTAACTATATTGAAAATGCGTTCTCGCTTGCTATATAACTGTCTTTGATAACTAAAGAGATTTTTTTGTATGAGAAATTTGTTTCTATGAAGACTACTACACCGATAGAAAGATGTGGAGGCTGGGATGCGAGAGACGCCCTAGGGTGTAATATAACTCGCCATACTACTACTAGATTGATTTATTGATTAAATAATTTTTTTCTCTAATGGAGAGTAATTCCTATGAACGGATGTAGAGTTAGTTTTCTGTTGTGCTTTACTGACAAATTATTGACCTCAGAGCGAAGAGTTTCTTTGGCATTGTTAAATTGGCGATGGTGATGTAAGCATTAATTTCACTTTGAATGAATGCATACCTGTGTAACGTTTCTCAATATTTCATTCTCAACGCTCATTCTGCAACATTTCACTTTTGAAAACGAGACGCTGAATACGCTTCCCTCTTTACGAGCATCCCAGCAATTTAACGAGAATTTAATGGAAGTCAGTGCTGGGATCTAATGACTGTATTTTGGCGACATAAGGGAGGAAGAGTGTCTACTTTGCCAAAATACCTCTTCTCGATCTACGTGTCACGTTAGCCTTGGTATTCCATAGCAAAGGAAAATTATATTTTAAAAACTACTTCATTGAAATTCGAGAAAATGAATAAGTAATATGAATTGTTTAATACTGTGTCATATTTAGAGAACAGCTGCGTCATTTACAATGTCATTTCTTTGATATTTTGTGAAAATATATTGTATTTTCATTTTTTCTCTACATTCTCCTTTGATTCACAATTTTTTAAATTTTTAGTACAATCCATACAAAAGGGTTTTCGCGCTGTTTAATTGCACAATTGTAGTTCCTTTTGGTCTTGGACATTATTTTATTCTCTCCTCTTCTGTTCCTGTTTCCTCTGAAATACGCTTGAAGATTTTCCCATCGTTTGTATTGTCGTTAAACGCTTATAGCACCTTAGGCGTTAATGGTTTCATTAAGTACGATTTATATTCTGAAAACAATCGTTGTAAGATTCAAGGATTACGTATTGCCCTTCCTTATTTTATAAGAATCGGGACATACCATATGTCTTCTTACTACTTCGTTTATTGCATCTACTGCTCATCCTCGCCCCTGCTGCAATCCGCCGTCATTCACCATTGCATTGCGTTTAGCATCCATCATCCTGCGAGTCGGGGAAAATGAGGACAGGCCCCGTCGACTGGCCGCTTTCTTTTGCACCGAAGCCGCCTCCGACGCGGGGTAAACGAGCAAAAGTGCGCTCAGCGTCGGTCGCGTTTTTCTAACGAACGATCTGCCAACAAGGAGTCTTAAATATATAAAATTGGCGCCCTTTTTCATTATTCCATAAGCTGCCTTCTTCTGCTGAAAATAAATTACAGAATTACGCGAATGCCCTTTGGGACGTTAAAGAGAAGCTTTCGTAAAAATCGCCGTCCGGGGGATTACTGGTTTTAGAGCAGGGGAGGGGGAAGGGTGCGTAAAGCGTCGAGGGGCGTAGGAATGGGGAGGGGAATGGCGGAAGGGAGGGGGTTGAATGGCCCCGAGCGAGGGGACACGGAATGCCAGGCAACTTGATGGCGAGGGAAATAAGAGGATATGAGAGTAACTGTGGGGGGATTGCGGTGGCGTTGGCGGTGGAGAGGTCGCATGGAACTGGTGTTTTTTGAAGACCTGTCAGAACATCCTGTGCAGGTGGACAGTGGGTGCTTCGACCAAGTGCGGAGCGTGGATGGTATGGCAGGAAGCTGTGTTTGTGTTAACAGCGGCGGACTTCGCCACTGGGAATTAGTGCTTTTGGGAAGCACCTGTAAGCTCAGAAGTTTCTCCGTTGCTGCTATTGAGACAGGCACGGATAAACAGAAGTGCCGGAATAGGATAGGATGTTTTAAAGTTAATTTTTGAGGAGATTTAAATTCATAATTCTCCTCTCATCATACGCAAGAAAAACCTTCTGCAATTCTGACAGGCTCTTCCACACAACTGTCTACGAGTATGGGGTTCGTCAAAAATATTCAAATTGAAGAGGAAAATGGCAGTGGATTTTATCTAAACAAGATTGTTTTGGGTTCTAACAGATAATTCATTTTCCTTTACAATTAATCCCTGCTCTGAAGCAATGAACATAAACATATATACACATTTTTATATAAAATGCTTATATACGTCGAAAAATTATCATTACAGCATGAGTTGTTTCTCAGTGATCATTAGTGTCGGAATAATACTATGTGATTTGAAATGTAGAAGAGAAAATGCAATGTATTCGATATATTTTACGGAAAAGAGAATGGACAGAGCTCGTAGAGCTTATTGAAAATCTACAAAACCTTCAGAGCTTCAGTCACTACCTCCACAATGGCAATTAAATGAGACTGTAGAGGAAGGGTTTCAGAGCGGTTAGACGGCCTCTGTAGTGATTGGTTTGTTGTAGAAGGGACGAGTTGCGGATTAGTGGGGCCCAGTGGCGGCCGGTGGCAGGGTGCATTTGCGATGACGTTGCGCGGCATCGACTCCCGGAAGCGGCGACATCGAGGCTGAGGGGAGCGTCCGCCCGCACGGGCTGCGACGTGGGAGGGAAACGGCAGGGGGAGGTTGGCGCAACCCTTGCAGCCCCCGCCTCCCGACCACAGCGGGGCTTCCGGGGGAGCCGACCCGGAGATTACCACCTCCACCGCTGCAGCGCGTGGAGCGCGGCGGGGCGGCGGCGGCGGCGGCGGCAGTACAGCGAGGGGATTACGCTCGGAGGGGCCATCGCGAGCGACCCAGCCTCCCGGACGCTCTCTCACACCATAGCCTCGCCTGCAACGAACACCCTCCTCCCCACCGGTCCACTCCGTGCTGTTGAGCTGCCTCGCCGGGCATCGATGCGGTCCGGTCCACCGCGTCTTGCTTCGCTCCTCCCCCTGCCCGTACCGTGCATCGACTCTTTGCCCGCGCACCGCACTACCCCCCCCCCCCGCGGGCAAAGCACCGGTCCACCGAGCCTCCATCGGCCTCGCCTTGCTTTGCGCCGCCCCGCCTCGACGCCCCTCCCCCTCGCTCCACATCGTCCCAATACACTCGGACCCGCCTCGCCGGTCCTCTCGTGCACGTCCTGCTCTGCTCTCGTGCGCCATTGCGCATTGCTCTGCCTCACCTCATGCGTTCCTCCCATCTCCGCCTTGCTCCTCGTGAGCCGACACTTCCTCCGCGTTCCCCGCTCCTTCCCGATCCGTGTCCTCATGTCATATACAGCTTCCAGGAATCGCTCATATTGGAGAACGTTGTTCTTGCTTCGCTTCACTCCTCTTGGCTGTATGCTGTGTGCGGAGGTCTACCGTGTCCACTTGCCGACGTGACGTCACAGTTCTGCCTCGCTTCATACAGGTCGGCAAACTTCATCCTCGACGAGACTCTAGAAGGAAAAAAAATTGCAGCCGTAAAGCTGGATTTCAGGAAATTTCCCTGAAGTCCAGCTTTGTGTCTGCATCCCAAAGTGGTGCATATACTGATGCCTCGTGTTACATTGGTCCTTTATCTCGTATTTTTTCATGGTGTGCTTTATCCATTATACCTCTCTTCGTTTCAGCGAAAATGAACATTTGGACAGTTTGTTTGCAGGAGGCTGTGAAGAGCATACACGATGTTGCCTGTGATCTAAGACAAAATGTTTGTTTCTGAAGGGTATTCAGATATCGTATTTGGTTTGTAATCGAAGCACCCAACAGATGATGCTATTCTATTGCGCATTGTCGTTGGTACTACTTTTGGAACATCTTATGCGTAATTCAATCAGTGATTGGTTTGCGACGTAACGGACCATTTTTTAGGTAGTTGAGTTCAATCTACTCTTCTATGCAAACACAATTCGACCACCATTGCATGTAGTACCGTATTCAATTCTGTATTTGCAATATTACTTTTAAAGGAAACCATCATTAGTCATCTTAAGGAAATTCGTATTTGGAATTCTCTTCACCGTATGTAGCATACTTGACCAACCTGAGCTATTCTTTCGTCACACAAGTATAGAAACAGAGACGATTGTAATGAAACGTTACAGATCTGTTTTTACCCTGACCGCGAATCGAACCCGGGATCGAACCACGGAAAACCAGCACGCAAAATGAGACACCCGCTGGGCATTAAGGATATGTAATTAAGTCTTATTGAGATATCGTCCTGTATAATTTGTTTTAATTTTGTTTCAACTGCATATGCTGCTTGTCAGACTGAATAACATTTTTTACCTGTGTGGATGAAAAAAAAAATGTATTTAGCGTCCCCTTTCTACCAGAATCCATAAATTACTTTGAGTTTAAATTAACTTAGACATGCAATGAGACAGAATTGCAGCTTTTTATTCTTTTGACGTGGCATCTCGAATGAACTCGCTTCACTACGGGGTTAATCTCTAAAGCAGATTTCCTAGCGTCTGAAATTGCGAGATTTTTTTGTAGCCCTCTCTACCCCCAAAAGGTCCACTTTCTTCACCTTCCTAATTCTCGTTAAACCCATCAGCGCCGGACTGGGCCTCTGCGGGCGGTGGTCCCACGGCCCACCCACTTTGCGCCGAAACTTTCCTCGCGGGTGACGCTATCTATTAGCCCTGTGCCTTTCATCGCGGCTTGGCTCCCCGCCTCGCCCTGAGTGCCACTCCCAGCCCCCGCGGCCCTCGTCCCGGCGCCCGCCTGCGCAAGTTGTCTCCTGAAAACAGTCGGGACGCATCTTTGCTCCTGTACCCAGTTGCCGAACTCGTTTTCAAAGTGAGGCCCTGTAGTTAAAAAATGTTAGTTCTTGTCACCGACTGATGTTTTTAGTGTTATGAAAAACGTCAATAATAAACTGTTTGTAGACGAGCTTGACGATAATGATAATTGCTCTTAATTTTACATTATAATTTATTTGTTCGTTCGGACAGTTTTCTCTACTAATCGAATAATTTACATACTCTTAGCACATCTGCGAAAAGGATAAAAAGAAAATAAAGAACATTTGGGACTAACTTCCAATGAATTTTATCTCAGTATAATATTGAGGTGTGAATACGATGTTAACAGATCTTTTTGTTTTTGATTTATTGTACTAGGAAGTATCGTTCTGTTGTTTGCAAAGTTCTATCAGCTTTAAAGAAGCTCTTTTGGATCTCCTGCTTTTTGTAAAATCATAAATGATTGTTTTGTACGAATATAAATTATAAATTGAATACATATGAATATAAATTCATATGTATACTACAAAATTAGATCCATTTATGCTTACATATCTCTTATATGATAAATTTGTTGAAATATTTTTCGCAGCTTCAGCCGAAGACAATTGATAAAAAAGTTGGCAAAGAGTAGGTGTAGAAAAACAATTTTGGATACGAGCCCTTTTAGCACCACATTTGGACCACTGCACATTTACTGAGCTACTCACACCACGTCAGCCGCGCCTTCTTCCGTGCCTACGGGGCTCCTCCGACAGGTGCGCCAACTTCTGCGAGCCCGGATTAAAACGTCACGCCTCGACGTGCGCCCCCTGCGGGTTTTCCTGTCTTTTTTTCTCCCCCGCGCTCGCGCGCGGAAAGTTGGCAACCCCACGCGGCAGTTTAAATTAATAATAGAAAGTTTGCGAAGGGAACTTTTGTGTTGGTGCGTCGGCGCCCCGGCCCTTGATGGGACACGGGCGGGATGCTGCCCGCCGGCGTCGCTCCTACTGTTGTCTCCACCTCGCCCCCGCCTCGGCGTCCAGATTGCATCAAAGACCGCCCTGTGCCGGGTGGATGTCGGCGAACGCGGTGTTGTGCGTTTGGGCGGCCATTGTGGTTGTTGAAATGTAGGTACAATGGAGACGATACAGTTAAGCGATCACCGAAGGGTTTAATGAAAACACATTTAGACCGCCGATACCATTCGATGGGATATTTACAAGAAACAAAGAATTAGTGCACCCGTGTATGAAAACAAATTGGAACATGTGAACGTTATTTGGGGTACCTTCTGAATATTATGTCTCTGAAATTTACAGTCTTATAATATAAATTATTTTGTATGATTGCATCAAAGATCGCTCTGGGCCGGGATGGATGTCAGCGAACGCGATATCTTGCACGTTGGCGGCTGTTGAGGTTGTGGCGATGTAGGTACAATCACGAAGGCAGTATAGTTAAGCGATAGGTTGAATGAAAGCATGTTTAGACGTCCGATGCTATTCGAGGGACTGCTAAGAAATAAAGAATTCGTTTATGAAAAAGTATTGCAACATGTGAACGTTATTTGCGGTACTCTCCGCGATGTTCCTCAAATTTACAGGACTGCGTGTCTTAGAAGATGAGTTTTATTACATGATATTTAGAAACGTTTTTACAACCATTGGAGTTGTTGACAGATTTTTGCTCTTTTATTAAATAAATATAATATAAACGTGCCAGAATGTCGCAATGTAAGGATTCGTAATAAAAGAGGTAAAGAATAAGATAGGCAAAAATACTCATAGGGATAAAAACTTTTATGTTGAAAATCATAAATGAAGTGGAAAAAACAAGTTTTTTGACGGATTTACATCAATTCACCCAAAGTATTTCGCATAACTAAAAAAAGCGTTTATTAGCTTCTTATATAAGTTAAAAATATTTAATGCACAATACGTGTATAAATATTGACTTTAATCATCCTTGGGAGTTTCTATAGATGTCAAAACAAAACCTTATTAGAAGAAAATAAATAAACTATTAAATTTCTGACTTATTATTGAGCTGTCGGGAGCAAATTATAAGATAAAAGGTTGAAATTTTGGGAAACTATACAGAATTTACAGAGCTACAATTTCTATTTAGTCCTTTTTATGATCTGCGTTAGAACATGAGATATTCTTAAAAACGAAGGAAGAAAGTAATATTTTTGTATTTTCTTCTTCTTTTTTGTTGATTGTAAGGATGAAAATCCGATATAAACGCAGGAAAAAAGCTCTCGGAACATCTTTTTCATCTATAGAAAATTGCAAGGATGATTAAAGGCAATATTTATAGACGTATTTTGGCCTAAAAATCTTTAACTTAAACTTTAACTTTAACTTTTGTTGATCACAAAAAATGCTATGGATAGTTTTGAATAGAAATGTCTCAGTTGAATTCAATTGTTTGTTCATTTAGCATTTGTGTATTTCCACAAATGTTACTACTGCCATTGAGCTTGTACCGTTTGACATGAGTTTTATTCACTGTCTAAAGAATTGATGTAATAAAAATAAAGCAGTCTTAAAAAACATTTTCATTAATTTTTTCTTTATATTCATGATAATTGTTGAAAATTTCTAATTGATATAGACTCTTTATTGTTTGCTAATTTAGAGCATGAAATAAAATGTTTTTTATTAAAATGCAATTATCCTAGCAACTGTAATATATGCAAGGTAATGCATTTTATAAACCATGAAATCTTTATACGAAGTAGGGTCAAAAAGTACCCGGAATTGGTTATTAAAAATTTATTAAAAATATTTATAACATTCTGACATTATTTCCCTTCAAAATACTCTCCTCCTGCATCTACACATTTATTCCACCGTTCATATAATTGTTGGAAACACTCTTGAAAGCCGTTTTTTGAAAGTTCCTTCAGCCGCTCCGTCGCATTTTCAATCACCTCTGACGAATCAGCAAAACGATGTCCCTTCAATGCCATTTTTAACCTTGGAAACAGGTAGAAATCTGGTGGTGCGAGATCGGGAGAATATGGGGATGTTCCAGAGTGGTAACATTATTCTTGGCAAGGTATTGTTTCACCATTAGGGATCGATGTGCTGGGGCATTGTCGTGCAACAAACACCAGTCATTCTCTGCCCATTTTTCAGGTCGTTTTCGTCGAATTGCATCTCGTAGCCGTTTTAAGATCTCTGTGTACAATTCTTTATTTACTGTTCTCCCTTCAGGAATAAATTCATAATGAATCACTCCACGGTAATCAAAAAACACCTCCAACACCACCTTACCCCGGCTTCTGTCCAAGCGAAATTTTTGTTTTCTTGGTGAAGTTTTTGACTTCCATTCAGCGGACTGCCGTTTTGTCTGAGGGTCGTAAAGAAAGCACCATGTCTCATCACCTGTAACAATTTTGCGCAGGAAGCTGTCATCTGCATCAGCCATTTCAATCAAGTCCCTGGACATTGTCACTCTCATTTCCTTTTGCTCAGGGGATAACATTTTTGGAACAATGTGCAAGCAAACACGATGCATGTTCAAGTCATTATGAAGAATGCTGTGAACAATCCCATGTGAAATACCAACTTCAGAGGCAATAGTATTGATGGTTGTTCGCCTGTCCGCACGCACAATTTGTCGAACGCGCTCAACATTGTCGTCTGTAGTGGAAGTGGAAGGCCGCCCAGTCCGAACGTCATCTTCAATTGTTGTGCGACCGTCGCGAAAACGCTTATGCCACTCGTAAACTGCTGGTTTCTTCATCGCAGAATTTTCGTATGCTTTTTTTAGCATCTCAAGAGTCTCCGAGGGTGATTTCTCCAGAAACACACAGAATTTAATATTGCCACGCTGCTCTAATGACGACATTGCACAATCCGACGAAAGAAAGTAACTACGATCTACAATATTAAACACCGAACGCACGGAACCAACTACAACTGCCTGCTAACCTCAAAAGCACATTCACTACCAGTTATGCCAACCTCACAAACAAAAATTTCCCTTTCAGCTAACAAATACTTGACTGTAAGCGACCGTTCCGGGAACTTTTTGACCCTACCTCGTATAATAAAACAACCTCTGTCAGTTTCTCCGTTCGTCATTCACGTTTGACCCCTTCTGTTCCACCAATCACGACAAGTGAGGTATCTTTCGACGCGTCTTCAGTCTCCTGGTGGGAAACTGATAATTTTTTGCGGATACATGCAGACGTTATAAGAAATTTCTCTAGAATTTTTTTTTATAAGCAAATAAAACGCATTTTGATTGATTTAAGGAACTTACAGACGTGATGTCTGTTAGCATGTCGTGGTGTACAGCAGTTGACAGGAATATCTCGACCATATACCTTTTTAGATTATCTGTGCTTGCGCAATTCGAACTGTCCATGCGGAGAAGGTCAATATTGTGTCGATTGTTGTTCGCTTCGCTACGCTGAATAGCTTAATCGATACGCTTAATAACGTTTTCGATTCCTGTCGCCAATACAAATCGACGGACACAATTCTTATTCGGTGCCCTCTGGGATATTTGGGAAAAATTGTTGACAAATATTTGTTTTTGGTTCTTGAAATGCATCTGGAGTGCAATCATGAGTCGATTGGTGAAACGCAGTGAATTACTATATACTTTTTCCGGAATTTATGTGAATAATTACTTTTTTCATCAAATTGACCAAACTTAAACATAATTTTCTAATGAAACAAAAATGTGAATAAGTATGTTAATCGATACTTTTTCATGTAACTTTCTGTACCCGAAATTGGTCGAGCCTAGCAACTGTAATATGTTCAATATTTATTTTATATGAACTCCCAAAGCGCATAAAACTTTTTAACATGAAAATGCGTGCCGATGGTGCCATGCAAAGCTAGTAATACTAAATATTCGGCACATTTGTATAATGTACTTCCGAGAATGTAGCAAAATTATCAATCCATATTTGCATAAGCTTGTTTAATGTCTGTGAATAGTGGCTGTGCGTGATTACATTTTCTGTTTGGAGTTAGTTATCGAAATGAAAGGATTTATGAAATTATTTATGAATACTTCAGACTAGAGATGTGATAACATTGAATGGAATGAATTTGCTTTTGGTGATGAGTTATTTCATTACGTAATTTCAATGTACCATTGACGATCCATATTTTACTAAATTAGCGAACGTGATGATGTTCGGAATGTGTTGCCCTGAAGAGGCGACACGGTTCCGGGATTTGGCAGGATTTCAATTCCAAGCGAAAAAACACTTGAGCACGATTTGTATTCATTAGCCTTGCCAAAGAAAGTTCGCGAAGAATTCCGATTGACCCGAAATGTTTATTCGGAGTTGCTGTGAAAGCAAACGCAGAGAAAAGCTCTGCTCTGTTGAGATTTTAACACCATTGGTAGTGAGAGAAGTAAATTTTCTCGTTTTCGCCGAGGTTACGTATGTGTGCGGGTATTGTAACGGAAAACATGTCAGGCGAACATCTGTGCCTCTTCTCCAATATCTGTGCGTACTCGTGAGTTCCTCCTCCGAGACCGGCCGGGCGTGAAGTGGTAAACAGCCGAAGCTGATACGGCGTCATGTGCGCCGGGGCCTAATGGAGCGAGCACTTTGCCGACTAGGGCTGTGATTCTTGGATTGTGAGCCGCTAGTCTTTATAGTTCGAGAATCCATTGCTGCTTGACTGATATTTCAAGTATGCTCTCAGAATCACGTGTAGCTGATATTTAATAACTTATAGGTATGCAAGATTCGTTTTCTGAATTAAAATTGAGCATTACATTTTACCAGCGAGATTGTGAAAAATTAATAAAGACAATATGTCAGGTTATTTAAAAATGGAAACTATGTAACAATGTTTTCTCAAACCGTATTTCTGCCGTAAAGGATGATAATACGGTATGGATCAGACGTGTTCGTAAATTAAACCGTACCATTTTGAACATGAATTGCCAATCTTTTGTATTTGCAATTTCTTATATATTTTTACCGTGTGCCGTTCCTCAGTTTTCTTATGCAAAAATTCAGTCGAAGAGGATTATTAGTATTGTATAATTCTGATACTGAACAACTTTGTAAAATTTTAGTTTCAAGCATTGGAACATAATTTGAATAATTGTAGTTATCGTTAACCGTTGTTTGTTTCCTAGAGAAGGTAAAAATGCATCATAAACTAGCGTGCATTGATAGGTCACTGTTGAGTGTCGTTGTCTCGCAACTGAAAATTAGAATGTGTCAGCGTTATGATATGTTGAAAGCCGCGTGCACCTCTGTGCACTATTTGCACGAGAAATTTTAGCAGCATTGAGTGGATGTTATTGGAAGTTTCAATATGGAATGTGATTGATGGAAATCACTTGAAAAATATTTACGATTTTTTCAATAGGTAGTTAATTTTTGACAGTGAAATGTCTTGCATCATGCTCGGTGGTCACCCTATGCAGTTGTTAATGACGTACGTACTACATCATCAAGTGATAATGAACAGGAAAAGCGTATTCGTTTTCACTGAAGCATTGCAAATCCGATGAATATCCCTAAGATTTGTAATGAAGTTCAAATTACTAAGATCCAAACGACTCAATCGATCATGGTTCCACGCTTCCAAGCTTCGTACTCTGTGTGGTTTGGATTAATTGCCGCCAATCAGAGGAGCATTTGTGATTCGTAAAGGTAACAAATGTATTATCAATATAGGATACATGAGAAAGTTTATACCACTTAGAAACTAGTGAATAAATACACGGTTTTAGTTTGCATATGATTGTTAGTAGGTAGTGAACGCAGAATAGGTCCCTGTGGGTAGTATTTCTCGTAAATTCCGTAGAAGAGCCAGCGAATGGAAGCTCACACATTTAGAATAACGTTACCAATATTTTTTGCTGAACAGTCGTTTGATTCGATGCGGTCCCAATTATCGTCGATCCTTGACACTAAAATTTATAATACAAGAATTTGCTGCTTAATGTCTACCTTCGCCTCAAATAGCATGGCCGGGCTCAAATGAAATGACCAGCACTAAACGTGTAAACGTAGATTTGTATACGGTTCATCTGCTGTGATTATATCAATTTAAAAATGAAGTTATAATGTAAATCCTTATTTAACTAATGTATATGGGATGTATTCGTTTTTGGTTAGACTTGTAATTTACATATTTTTTATTGCAACGAAAAAAAAAACAAGAAATAGTTCGATTCTTTGGTTCGCTACTGTCACTACTGTTCAACAAGAAGCATTCCTGCAACAGCTATTCATTCTAACAAGTTTTTCGTTCCATACCACAATCCTTTTTACAACCTTGTAATTCATATACTGTTTCACTCCGTAGCAGAATAAACCTTTACTACTGTAGCTGCGTTCACTTTTAAATACCCGACATCATTACCCGACCATTGTATCTTAAGCGAACAAAATAGTTATGTTTCAGTCTGTATCTACTTCCTTTCCTCTCATTCTTTTCACTGTCTCTCGTTCATCACTAATCATGGTCACTTCATTGTATGATTATACTAATTTAATTATAGCGTAGTGTTATAGGAGGGCTGGGAGACATTGAGGGCTGGGAGGTGTCCGAGAAGTAAGGGCAGAAAGGAGGGTACGGACGGTGTTCTGTGATGCTGTTTCATTTCAGGAGCTGAGGAAGCCAACGTCTGGAAGGACAGGGTTTTTAAATTTAAGGTCGCATTAACATCTAGATTATTAGCCAACACTATTGGAGTTATGGTAACTAGGAAGATGAAACGAAATGGTGGTGATAAGGGGTGAGAGGACGAACACAAATACAACCACAACCGAGGTGGGACTCGCACCCACGGCCCTTCAGTCCGAGATCACTACGACAATAAGTATTGTTCACGTCAGAAACTTTAGAAAGAGTTTGGTCGATCAGCATGCACTCGTCTTCTGACGGCAAGTTTTCCTCCTCCAGGGGTTGTTTCCTCAACAGTACCATACGGTCTATTTTTCGCGACTTTGATGCGATGGAGACAGCATTTGGAATTAATATCAGAATTCAAAAGGTTTGAATACACTAAAATGTAGATTTTGTAATGTCTCAAAGACTTTCTACCTAGCCACATAGTTTTAAGTTATGCCACGTATATACGTAAATAAATAAAATAATTGTAATTTTATAATATAAATTAATGTGATGTTCACGTCAGTATAAATACTAAGATTCAGTGAACACGATTGGAAATGTTACGCCAACTCTTGAAGATTTGAAAGGTACTGTGAGTCTCCTAAAAATGTTTGAAATTGTTCAAAACGACTGAGTTCAAATATCGGCCGGTGTGAGCAGTGTTTGGAACAATTAGTTACAAAATATTCTTGTTGTACAGTAACAATATTTCGTCAAGGGTGACAAATAACTGTAGGGAACATGTGTGATTTCCGACGTACGAGTATTTGATCACAAAAGTGTCAGGGTCAGTTGGGTCAAACAATATTGTTCCATCTATGTCAAGACCATCTTGTGGGTTTTCTCTGAGCACATTCTGGGGTATGACGTCGCGTTCTTAGCAGTGCGTTCGGGGCACGGGGCGAGGGTGAGGGCGAGAACCCAAGGGACCTGTCGGACCTCGTCCCAGGTGCTGCTTGGCTGGTTGCTGGACGCCCTATCTCCCTCGCTGCAGATAGGCGCAAGGGTGCGCTAGACGCAAGAGATAAGCCTGTCAAAAGCCGGTTCAATTAAGTGCCTGGGTGCTTACCTTATCGTGAGCCAACGTGTAGTTCCCGTGTGCATTTTGCTAACAGATTTGCCGCACGTCATCCACGGTTCGCATGAAAAAGATTGCTCTCTCCAGATGTTGTAATCTAAGTTGTTTTGTGGGAAGTGTTTAATTGTGATTGTAAAAATAAGTTCAAGACAAGACCTCAGTAATCATTTCCTATGTCGTTCGCAGCTATTCATTGTCGATCTGTCGCCAGTACCCTTTCGCAAATTATCGAGTTCTCGCGGTTGCCAATGATAGTTTTTCTCAAAGCACGCTGATTCTTCTAAGGAGTTTTCTAATTCCTTAAAATCACTAATATATATATATATATATATATATATATATATATATATATATATATATATATAAAATATCATATGTATGTATAGGATGAGTCACGTAACTTCAGCACATTCTGTAATTTTTAATACAAATAAATTCATGTATTCATTTCTATTTTATCATTTGTATTTTTCAAGATATGGAGGTAACTTTAATTTTTAAAATGGAACTATACATATATTTTTAGTCTCATTATCACGAGCGTAAAAAGACGAATCCAATTATATACAAATTGTCGTATGTTAGATAAGCATTTTTTTGAGTAATTTCGATTTTTTGCGACTCGTGTTTAACGTGTATTGTAAATGTAACAGTCCAAGGTCGCGCAGCGCTCTCTCTGCTACCACGTGCTCGGAGCGTTGCAATATCCGATAAATACGAGTCGTAAAAATCAAAATTACTCAAGAAAATGCTTATCTAATATATGACTATGTATATCATAGGATTCATTTTACGCTTGTCATGATAATACTAAAAATATATGTATATTTCCATTTGAAAAATCAAAATTACCTCAAAATCTTGAAAAGTACAATTGATAAAATAGAAATGAATACATGTATTAATTAGACCCCTTCCCTCGTGAAACTGCATTGCAATAACTTCAACCTTTCAAAAACTGCAGGAGGTGCTAACGTTACGTGACTCACCTGTAAATTAGGGTGGGTAGAAACATTTTTTTTCGTCCGCTGGGTGTTTAAATTGAAGTTATCGATGAGAAAACATGTGTGTGACATTTCGATTTTTATCTTCCTCCTAGAGGGCACACCGATCGCTCAAACTTGGCATTTTTGGAACTTTTTTTTGACCTTTGGTCTTGTAGAACACAATAGATGCATCGGAAATGTTTGAATTTTTTAAAATGTTTCTTTCACATTCATACTGAACAACCCTTGGACAAACATATAATTTTTTGGATGACTTATTCGATTTTTAAAAAAGGGCTTAAAGTACCATTTATTCAATATTTGTGATTTTCTGACCCTTACGTTGATCTAATCACCCATTCGGCGTGAAAAATCGTACTTGGAGGTTTTTTGGGTCGTTAAATACAAATCTGATATCAGATTTTTAAAATTTAAAGGGGCCGATCCAATGCACTTTTCAAATTTTTGTCCGCCATATTGGATCGGCCATTTTCGTGTGAGTCATTATCTTGTTGCAAAGTTCTGCATGCCCTCTTGAATCTGATGACTATCACTCCCTTAAAAACCTCCATGTGATATCTTGTCTACGCTCACTTGGTTTCTCAAAAGCAATAAAAAATATAATCATGCACTGCTGCCTCCTGGAATCCATAAAAATGCGAATGTAAGGGGATGTGTTGGACCTCCTCAATATTTTGTAAATCAGGAAGTCGTTTGCATGGGTATTAAAATGTATAATTGGAGTATGCCAAATTGTACCATTGCATACCCACGGAACGAAATGTCTAGTGTAAAATGTAATCATGAATAAGCTTTAATTAAAACTATTATTTATCAATATGAATCATAAATAACGTGAATATAACCAGAAGTGAGGAACTATTTTATCTACATACTTTTTCTGTTGGAGATTTTCTTTTCGAATGTTCTCATTTGTTTATTTTTAATAAATATATCATATGACGTGCGAGATAGGGAAATGGAGTCATCTTGCCTCCGCGCGCTTTCGAGGTCGCGGGGAGAGAAGACGGGTGTCGCTCTTAGGGACCGGAGATTGCGCCCCGCTATCCTCGCGAGATCGAATTGAAGCCGATTCGAGAGCGTCGCACCCGGCCAACTGCTACAGAGAAATTTACTCCGAGTATTACTCCCATTTTGTTAACGGGTTGAAGATATTCTGGACAGTTATATGTATGACAAAGTTCGTTCACATTTTTCTTGCGACAAGTTTGATGAAACCTTTAAAGTCGGGTTTATCGTGCGATAATATATTTGTAGTATACTTAAAGATACGCAGAGTAAGGTTTTTCACACGGGATATTATTGTGTGATACTGTTCTTTGACCCACACATAAGGTGAACCGACAACAAAATCTTGGATCTGGAATATCCTGGTCTTCGACTGATGATCAAATTATTTTAGATTAGTTTACTTATTTTTCGCAATACTGTGCTGTCAACACATCTGCGTAACAAAAGCAAATGGAGGAATGAAAAGGTAATCTTAGTGGCCGCCGGCCGTTAAGGAATTAACGGCCGCCGGACGTTAAGGAATCACGTGAGTCATTTCAGTGTAACAAGTGCTTCATTGCTCGCGGTTTCTATGCCATCAATAGTCAATGACACAAGTTCGTCTCGTCGGCATGCCCCAAAAATACCAAAATTACAATAACTTTTTTAAGTAGCCACAAGTAACCATTTGCTTCCAGTAAAAATTTTCTGATATGTTCTTCGGATAAATTCTTCGCCTTCTTGGCTTTTTCTTTTCTTTTCTTTTCGGAGTTTCTTCTAAAAAATGCGTATAGTTTTCCAAATCTATAAAATCAAATCACATGTCACTTACTAAATAAATTTTCTTAACTGAAAAATAAAAATGAAAAATGTGGAATACTAACCTTGATATCTCAACATTTTCGTTAACTAATAAACATAATTTTAACATTGAGAATTTTGTCCACAACGATGTGGGAGAATATCTCTCAGATTTTTCTTTAGCATACGCCAGCATTATTGTTTCATTCACTTCATTTACATTTTTGCATTGAAGCCCAAATTTGAAATCTTCGTATTCCTTCTCATACCCTAATTTCATTTTTGTTGGTAACAAATCGAAATGAGCACTATTCGCTGGCTCCACAAGATCTTCTGGAATATCCTTCTCAATATTTGTGGAAAACTTATATTTTTAATGGTGTCAAACAAAGCCACCACGTATTAAACAATCAAATCAAAATGTCTCGCCAAACTTAATTTAAATTTAAATTTAAACATTAATTTAATTTAATTTAATAATATAAACATAATAGTTGGTGTTGGACTCGCGTCTGAATCGATATAGAAGGGGGCGCTACATTTCTACGTAAGCAAAGGCAAGAACATTTTTTATCTATATTATTTTTCTTATAAGAAGATGGTTACGAAAAGTATTGAACGACACACGGCCGATAACACAACAACAGACTTGGTTACGAACCTCGGCTATCACCTCGGTTTACAAACTTCAACCGCGTCTGTTATTTGGTGTCTATCGGCCTAATGACGTTTAATACTATAACCGTATTCTTACTGGATAAAAGAATGATAGATTAAGAAACAATATTACTTTTCCGTGTTCCTAAACGGTCAGTACACGATGGCCCTTATGTTTACGTTTTCAGGGAATGAAATTATTCTGGACATTTCATTGTCTTTTCTCGTATTTTAATTGTTCATTCATCCGACTTTCCTGAACTTTTGATTGGTGTAAATTTTCTTTCATTCATTATAAACTACGGGTATAAAAAATGACGGCCGTTAAGCCACAGTAGATGGACATTGAAAAAAGAAAAGTTTCTAGTTACTTCAGTAGATCTTGCAGTAATGCAGTAGACAGCATTACTTAGTACAAGAACTTAATTGTTTATACTGTTAATAGTTTAATAATTAAAAATCGTGTCAAAATATTATGTAAGTTCGCCGAGGATGGTTTCATAATTCTCGTCTCTTTGTAAAAGTACCATGTGCCATAATTATGTTCAGAATGCAATATAATTGTGGATTAACAAAATATTAGTAAATTTGACAAGATTTGGAGAATGCAAACCACTGGGGTCATCGGTATTTGTTTTTGCTGCAATTGACCGAACATAATCATTTTGTTCACGCAATTGGTCACAGCGGATATGACTTCTTCCACTGACATTATGAAGCATGCTCAATTAATCAGTTACAGTCTATATCACAGGAATATGATTGTGTTATACATGATAGAACATTAACATTTCTGGTTGCATTTCGTTAGTTAGGGTTTACTATTGAACGATTTTGCCTTTCATATCGCAATTACTCTTTAGCGCGCTGTAAAAAAATGTAGCGGTCGTGACAGCGTTTGATTTACGATCCGCGGATTAAACTGAAATCAATTTTCTATCACCCAAAGGGAATCGGAAGCGCTGCGCGTGAGCGTTAGATCTGATGCATCCATTTTCCACCTATTGTTTTCCCGCGTTCGCTTTGTCAGCATTGAGTTTTACATAGCTCTTCCTCCGGTGCTCTGGAGTTACTCCCTTTTATCGACTGGCTCTTTCTCGGTTTCCACGCAAAAGTTTTCCAGCGCATTTCGCCTATTCAAGAGATCTCCGCACTTGCAGAGTTTTACGTGAAACTTCTTAGTCCTTTGGGACTTCGGTTTTTCCTTGGTCAGTATGCTGCCGATACTTTTTCTTGTTCCGTGTTCCGACTTAAAATGCGATAAATCCATGGCGTGATTTGACTTTATTGTGTAGTTAGTCATGTTTGTTCATTTAATTATTATAATGTATATACATTATGAAAATAAAAATCCAAATTGTAAATAATATCAGATTTTTTTAGCAACTTCTGTTCTCTCTCAAATGATATATTGTTAAGTACAAGGTGATACCCAAAACAAATTAGTTAACAACAATCACGCATTTCTAAGTTTGTGTAATTTGACTGCATCTGACAAATTCTGCGTGTTTTTGTGGTTTGTTGTATTCGTGATAATATGCTTAACTGTTGATTATGTGTTGACAGAATATCATGTGGTTGACAGAGCTGTGCATTTGTTATTAATACTTGTTTAAATATACTATAAAACACCCACACAAAAAAAACGTACCTATCGAAGGCGTGAATGATTCTCCTAATCTTAAAATCTTTAATGTAAACAAATTGTACTAATAAATTTGATCATGTTGAAATAAAGGACATTGATTTGTTCGGAGCCCAAAATTCCATATTCGTCGGTTGTGAAAAACCACGCCTTCATCCAACCATGATGCGTTCGGCTCTCAATAACGCCCATCAACATTTTGAAATTTTTCCAAGCAAAGACAATCGAAAACCTCCAAAGTTTTGCTGGGGCTGTTGGTTCTTCGGCGCAATCTTCTCCACGCTTTGGACGATACGCGCGCTCGTGCACTGCAACGCGAAACCGCAAAGAAGCCATAGCTTCTCTGGCAGGGCTGTCGCGGTTTGCAAGCCTTACCGGCCCCGCCCCCGCCCCCGCGCCTCACCCCCGTCAGTCGGGCCTCGGGCGCGCGACAGCCCTGTTAAGTGCAGCTTTCGGCGGCGGCGGCGACGCGGCGCAACGCACAGTGGTTCGGATTGGAAATGAAGCGGGAAGTTGAATTAAACAAGTGACGCTACAACACATATTGTATCGTATAGTTGACAACGGTTGTGAGGTATTTGGTGGTATGGAATGCCAACCTAATTACTACTGTACCCTACATCCATAATACCCTATGCTTTAAGCGGGGTTCCTTCTCGCAATCCGTTGCACATTCTTGGTTGAAACTGAAATCGGAATTACGGCTCACATACATGAAAGCTACTGTAGGTAGGCTGGCGCAGGTAAATAATTAATTAAGCGATATCTAACCATTTCGGTGTTATTGTTGTTAGAATTATTATTTTGATTCCCTGTGCTTGAGATTTCGTTTATTCCAGGAGAGTCAGTGGGAATTTATAACCAGATCAATGTTTTTTTAAAATTATATTGGATTTGATAGGATTAATAATGAAGAAAACGCAGATAGGAGGTAAATGAAAACCTTGAGAAGTGCTGAGAACCTGCTTTTCGCGTATACATCGTTCCGTATTCGAATCCCAGATGGGACGTCCAAATTTTAATTAAAAAGCTCATATTGAACAGAGCTTTGTGATCTAGACGTCCATCATTGTACGAGTACATCGATTTTTCTCCTCAAATCCGTAATTAGCTATCTACGAGTATGTGCATCGTTGACTACCACATTCTTGGCGCAATGTTCACGAGCACGCATCTGAGAAACGGTTCCCAGTTTCACCTGCAATCAATGGATGATGGTTTAAAGATACGTAATGGTTTGCGTTCCACGCCATAATACAAGGTGAAAACAGAAGTGCCTTACACGGTATTCTTATCCTTCAAGCTTACGAAGAGAGGTTTCTGGAGCGATCGTCATCTCAAATTTGGGCCTTTTAGGTATCATCATCATCATCATCATCTTTTTCTTCTTCTTCTTCTTCTTCTTTTTCTTTTTCTTCTTCAAGTATTAGAACTTCCGTTCCGCGTCTCTTTACGGGAACATCCATATTCTCCTCTCTTCGGTCTTCCAATAATTTTTTTCCCTATCTGCTTATACTTCAGAATCTGCTTTGAGATTTGGGTGTTCTCCATTCTTTCGATGAGACCTCTCCAAGCTACTCTGTAATCGTCAATATAAATCACTAGAAAGTTTTGAATTTCCTCATTCTGAATCCTGTCTCTCCTTGTGACGCCAATGCAGTGCCATAAAATTATTTCGGCGGTCTGCATACTACTTATTTTTTGTATTCACTGTTCAAATTTCACATTCATATTGCCCACTAGGGCTTGTGTTTTGTATAATTTCATGTGTGTCTTTCCTGTCCCTGATTTTCGAAGTCGTCCTGCCAGTTCTGCACATTCTATTAAATTAAACAATTTTTATCAGCATCAATTTCTACTTTATTCAACAGGAGAAATCCTAGAAACTAAAATGAACTCACTTGTTGTGTTTCGGTTATTTATGACTAATTTACTACTAACTGGGTATTTTCCATGAAATGCCATTTACTTAGTTTTTTTATCAGAAATGTTTATATTATATTATTTTGCTATCTTATGCAATAAGGCTCTTTGAAAAGTGTTATGAATCTGATGGATTTCCGTCTCACAGCTGTGTATGCTCCCGTAGGTGCCCGTGAATGTTGGTATTTCCAATATAATTTATCTCCCGCTGCTTTCCACATACCCAACGTCGCAGTACGCTCTCCTCACTCTGAAGTTCCAAAAAACCAAATTATATTGTTCGTAATTTCGGGATGGCTAATCAATCGGCAAACTGTAACCTGCTCCACTGCCGAGAATATTTTGTTATGTATTCTTGAACCACCGATTAATTATGACAGATACCTACTCCAAGGTGTCGCCAATCTAAACTTTTGAAGACACTACTAATTGGGTATTTTTACCAAAATTTCACATCAAATATCACGACTTAATCGCCAGGCGTCCATCTCTTGTGAACTCTAGCCAATGTCTCTCAAACAACGAGCCGATACACTCGTACCAAGTTCTTTATTTTTATTTTGTAACATAGAGTATCTTCTTTGTCAGCTATCAGAACCTGCTCGTCAGCAAAATGATGTGTTGATATACAATTTGTAACTATTTATTTTCGTTATTCAGAGCCACTGTGTAGGGAGTAGCAAGGACAGCGGGCGGCGTGTTTGAGTTGTGCAGCGCCCGACACAGCGGCGTCTGAGAGTGAAGCTGTGGGGATGGCGGTTTAGGAAGGGGTGGCAGAAGGCGCAGGGGGAGGTGCAAGGGCGACATTGGGTGCTACGCTGGTGTCACCGAGGAAACTGCCCTTTTCTGTGGAGATGCCTGTTTGGCACTGGGGGAAGGGAAATGTGAGATGGTTGTGACGGCGAGAAAGATCACTTCGAAAGGATCGAATGACGTAAATGAAAGAAAGGAAAATTATTTTTTGGGACCATTGCACATTTATTTCTTCCTGTAGTGTGTTGGCATTGTGGATTGCGGCGGAGACGAATGTTGAGGTTGAAATATGTGTCATTGAGACATGCGAGATACTGCAGATGTTAGAAGAGGGAGAGTGTGTTGTAACATAAGGGATGCGTCAACAGATGACCGCCAAGGTCAGTTGGAAAAGGCTAGAGTAATGGTACGTGTGAATGCGTAAATGATGTGAAAAATGGAGAGGACTCGGGTTCATCGATAGCGCTACGTAAGCGCTTCATCAGATACGGCAGACAAGGCAGATGAGCTAGACGTATGGCTGGTTCGATCATTTGAAATGATGCGGATAATGGGAAAAGAGAAGGGAGGAGTTATGACTCAACTGTCGTTGCAATTAAATAATAAGATAATGTGCATGAAAAACGGGGAATGATAAAAACGGAACATGAAAAATGTATGCATTTCAAACTGCAGCACTAATTGCTGATAAGCCATTTATCTGGCGTATCCTGGAGGGAAGTCTGGTCAGAAATGAAAGGATGGCAAACCCATGCTCCGATTAAAATTGAGCGCAGTTGACCCTTGCAAGACGCCGTGGCATTTGCATGAAAGCACCCACCACAGGCCCCAAATAGGCCTTACGTCGACTGTTGAGCACTGCGATTAGTTGCTTCGCACGAGTGTCATTACCATACTCATTTTAACCGGCGAACGGCAGCGGTGGCGGTGTCGGCGGAGCACGAGCAGCGTCGGCGGTGTCGGCAACGGCTTGCGTTGGCTCGCTCTGGAGTAGGGCGCGCGCGGCAGCGGCCGCCACCGCCAACGCTGCCACCCCCTATCGATCGAGCGGCAGGCAGACCCCGCCGCCGGCGTCGGTAGCGTCGCGCCGCCCGCCAAGCCACGCCACGCCGCGCCACGCCACGCCACGCCACGCCACGCCACGCCGCGCCACGCCGCTCCGCTCTGCCCCACGCCGCACAATGGGCCAAAAGGCGTATGGAGAAATCATTCGAAGCGGAAGTTCGAATTGAAATCGAATCTTTTTCTTCTTAGACTCCTCGATATGTTCCAAATGTTTTTGTACTATTTAACTTTTATTATACATACACCCACATTCTTATACTATATGCAAAAATACTTATACACAAGAGTAGCACACCCCGGGGAGGGGGAATGAAGCCAATGATATTCAAGAAAGTAATTCAATTTATCAGTTTTTATCGTATACTATTACATTAACTATATGTTTACAAAAACATTATTTTAACAAAAATCGATTTTATATTCAGCATAAATTAAAAATTAGTTTTAAGAAAACCTCAAGACACTATGTATGTAGCCCCATTCTTCCGAGAAGTATCTTGGGTGTGCCTCTGGTAAAGTATGATTGGGCATTACTTGTAGGGCGAACATTCTGTTTTTATTGATATAATTGTCGTTAGTAAATATTCATACAAATATATATTAACTTTAAATAATTCTTTTTATCCGTTACTAACGTATCCGTGAATTCACGTTCGAGTACCACAGTGTGCAATCACTCATTCTTCTCATCTCAAATGTTAGAGTCGCGCATATTGAAACCACGCATCATGTTTCCGTTGAGGTCATGTTGGTCGTTTTAAATGACGGCCGTGAAAAATATTCTCGTCAAATGGTATAAAGCTCATACTTCAAAAGACGTAACTAGATTGAGATAATTAATGCTCCAGGAATTAGGTTTCGTTTTTGTGCAAATGGAATTTCTGCATGTCTTGAGAATAGATGTTGGAAGAGAAGAGATACCCCGATGACGTTAGCGACGAAGTGTTGTTATGCTGTGTTTATTGCTCGTATGACACACAAAGGAGCAAGCGCTTGTTTAACTCTCATTCCAGTTCATTCTGTTTTGCAGCTTAATCACTTTAGATCTGCGATAATTTTTCGCCAAGGTCGCCGAAAGCAGTGTTCTTTCCTTGTCTTCTCATGTGACAGAATTTCATTGAATAGTAATTTAAGATCCACTGGGTAGATGCGCATAAATAAACGACCTTCGGCTATCGCTGTCACACATCTCGCGTGCCAATTTTATCATCAGTTGTATGTTTTTCCGTCATATTTTTGAGCAAACTTTGGACCACAAAACTCTAGATACTATTAGTGTAGAAGCAGCACACGCAGCATGAAATCAAGGGAAAACATCTTCCAGAGTGGACTCGAATTGAGTCCCAGACGGGAAGTGGTCAGAATAATGAAATCATTTTGAAATGCCAAGACACAACTATAAATGCCGGAAGGAAGACGCGATTCCATGACCTGTTGAACCAAAACAGTAACAAAGTAACAGCCTCAACACCCATCCGCTTTCCCTAAATGTTAATATCTCTATTTTTTTGAAAGGCTGCCTTATTTTGTTAATTTATGTTGACATTCATGCAGGACGCGGAGCACTACCATGATGAGACACGTTGACCAAAATCGAGAAATTAACCTCCACTAATAGCAGGAGACAGCTGCAGCGGTGCGGCCAATCTTGTTCCTGCCGCTAACCCTTGCACTCGCTTGTGTGGTGCGGTTTGCGCTGGCCCACTGCGCCGCTCTCCGCGCCGCCCCGCACGGGGCGTGCGCGCGCGCGCGGGCGCCTGCCTGCCTCGCCGGGCGGCCGAGCGCGTCGCTGGCGTCGACCACCCGCCGCCGCCTCCGCCGCCGCCGCCCGCGCCTCGGCCGCTCGCAGTCCGCCGCCGGGCGCTCCTGCGCGCACGCCACTGACGGCCGCCCCCCGCCGCGGACGCGTCCACGCGCGCCCAGCGACGAGCACGCGCGCCTGCCCCCACGTCGCGCAAACCTTCTCTAGCACTCGCTCCGATCCGCCGCGTTCCCAAGTCGGCGTCCGCCGCCTTGGGTATTTTCGTGCCCGCGCCACTCGATCGTACAAATAACGTTCACGTGTCCGCGCTGTAAATCCGGCAGCGCTAATGTGCGGTGATCAGCATCGCGGAGCGTTCGTCTTTTCGGCGAGGTGCGAAGTGTCCGCGTGTGCGTTGTGGCTAGGCGACCAGACGCCGCCGTCACTGTTGACAAGCTGCGGTTAGCGATGTGCTAAGAGGAAGTGTTTGTCGGTGCTTAGCGACGGCGAAGGATCTGCATGCGGGAGTTTGGTCTCGTCCGATCCGCCTAGCGCCGCCGGACACCGTCATCGGCTCGTGCACCACTTTGTGGGCGTGCGTGTGGGTGTATATATATATAGACGTGGCGCCGTCCGTGCATAGAGCGATCAAGCCGGCGTGCCGGACGAAAGGGACTTGTTTGCGGCGCCAACCACACGTTTACACGACGCTGTGAGAACACCGAAAAAAAAACCTTCGTGTGAAGAGCACGCTAGAAGGAAGAGGAAAGCTTGGTCGGGAATTCGGAGAAACTTCGTCGGAAAAGGAAATACTGGGAAGCGAACGAAAGAAGACGCCGAGTGAAACTTCTCCCGGTCTGGACGCGTTTCAGAAAGCACGAAAGAAGCGGGAAGCTCCGGTCGAAAAGCAGCAAAGAACATCGCAAGTTGAGGTCCACCGCGGAAGCAACCGAAAACCGAGGCACTTCGAAGCGCCGGAGACGCTTCCACGCGGATGATTCATCACGCAAATTTGAGCGAGCGCCTTGGGAGATAGCGCTGCAGGTGCGGAGAAACAGGCGAACGTCGCGAGGCGCCCGCCAGCCGGAGGCGCGAGCGACAGGTGGCGAGAGGCGCTCGCGGCGTCTTCGGAATCCAATTACTCCTTTGTGCCGGCGGCGGCGGCGTCGCCTCCGCGAGAGCAGGAAAGCATCTGAACGTGACGCCCACGCGTCGGGAAAAGCCGGAACGGGAGACGAACATTGCGTATATGAACTGAGAGAGAAAGAGAGATCGAGAAGTGAGACGCCGACAGTTGTGTATTCCGGAAAATGAGGACAGATTTAAAAATAGTAGTGGGTGAGATTTGTTGGGTGTGAGTGCCAAACGTTGTGGTGATTTGTCGTTTGTAGAATTTGTAGGAAATTGAATAGAATTAACGTGAAGTTGAAAGTATTTATATTATTCCTAGTTGTGCTAAATGTAAATGAAGTTTAAATGTGAAAAATGTCGAGGAAAATAATGTTGGACACGTGCATGCGATTGTGTTGATTACTCCTTTAAAACAGTACAGCGAATTAGAAATATTTGTGGAATTTAGATAAGTCCACAGTGTTGTCATAATACATTCGTATTTGGGGACCATAGAAGACCTTGGAAGTTTTGTGGACCTGTGCGAAGAACGTGGTGCTTTGTGTGAGCACGTGTGAGGTTCTCGTGGAAAGGGGAGCGTGCGCTCGTAGCGTGGACGTGTGCATCGTAGCGTGAAACGGCAGAGAGGGCTCGTGGGCGCGCGATGTGCGGGCGGCGCGCGTAGCGCCCGCGGCGGGAAGGCGAAGGGGAGCAGCGGGGGCGGCGGGCAGGCGGCGTGCGCGATGCCGCAGCCGCGCCCATGCCGTCTCTGAGCGCTCTCGCGCCATGGTGGGCGCGGCCCGCGCGCGCCTCTTCTCCCCATGGCCACGGCGGAGGCGGCGGCGGCGGCGGCGGCGGCGGATGCGAGCGCTGGCGGCGGTGGGGGCGGAGCCGCTGGGTGCTGCGGCGGCCCCCGACGGGAGAGGACGACGGGGGTGGGGATGGGTGCGGGGCCGGGGGCGGGAGCGGGGGCGGGGCCCGGACCGGTAGCTGCGGGTGCGGGGCGGCGGCGGCTGCGGCGCTCGCACGGGCTGCAGCTGCCGCTGCACCCGCAGCAGCTGGCCGGCTGGGCGGCGCTGCTGGGCTTCGGCGTCGCCACCTTCCTGGTGCTGGTGCCGGCGCTCGGCTCGGCCCTCCGCGCGCCGCTGCTGCCGGCGCTGGCGTCGCTCTTCGCGCTGCACGTGGCGTCGCACCTGGCCGCGCTGCTGGTGGACCCCGCGGACCGCAACCTGCGCCGCCTCAAGGGAGCCCGCGACGCGCTCCAGCCGCCCGAGTTCGACCGCTCCAAGCACGCGCACGTGATCGAGAACGGCCGCTGCCACCTGTGCAACATCCGCACCTCGGGCCCGCGCACTAAGCACTGCAGCGTGTGCAACAAGTGCGTCGGCCGCTTCGACCACCACTGCAAGTGGCTCAACCATTGCGTGGGCGGGCGCAACTACGCGGCGTTCGTGGTGTGCGTGGTGTCTGCGCTGGCGGCGTCGCTGCTGGTGCTGGGCGTGTGCATCGCGGAGCTCGTGCTCTACCATACGGACCCTTCGTGGCTAGCGCCGTGGGAGCGCGCGTCCCCGCAGACCAACGCCACCGCGCTCCCAGAGACGCTCTCCTTCCGATCGCTGGCCGTGTTTCCGCTGCGCGATTCCACCTTCCTAGCCATCGTCGGCGTCCTGGGCGCGCTATCGGCCGTCACTGCCGGCCTGCTCCTGCACTTGTGCTTCTTCCACGTATACATCTCCATCCTGGGCATCACCACATACGAGTACATCCGCAGCTACCGCCAGCTGGCGACGGCTAACGGGCGCGGGTCCGCGCCGGTGTCGGCGGCGTCCACCGTGGGGGCGGGGCAGCAGCAGCTGAACGGGGGCGGCGGGTCGCAACCGCCGCCCCCGGAGCCGCCGCCCGCCCCACCGCCTCGACGGCGTTGCGCCCGCGCTCAGCTGCTGTACTGCTGCTACTCGCCGCCGCCCGCGGCGCCGCCCGCCCCGCAACCGCCTCCACCAGCGCGGCCCCCGCAGACCACGCTGGAGGCGCCGAGCCAGTGCTGCGACCGCGACGACTCGGACGCCGACGACCCCGAGGAGGAGACGTCCGGGCGGTGCGGGGGCGCCTGGGGGCCGAAGCGCTCCCCGCATAAGCCGCCGCCGCCTCCGCCGCCCGCCGAGGGGCCGTCGTGTCTGGTGCTGTGCCATTCACGCTGCTCCCGCGGTGGGTGTTGCGGGGGCGGGGGCGGTGGAGAGAAGGCGTCGGTGGGCGACCCCGAAGACCCCAAGCGCGCGCGGCGGCGCCACCGCTGGTGGCGCGCGTGCCCGTGCGTGCGTCTGGCGCTGGGCGAGGAGGGCGCGCGCGGGGCCGCGGCGGTGGGCGGCGGCGGCGTGCGCCCCAACCAGGTGCGGCCCAGCAGCGACGGTCCGCCGCAGCAGACGCCCGTGCCCAGCGTGCTGGCCAAGGTGGAGGCGGCGGACCGTGCGGCGGCGGCGGCAGCGGCGGCGCGCAACGGCGGTCAGGTGGCGCCCGCGCCTCCGCCGCGCGTGGTGTCGTCGCTGCCGGCGCTGGGGCCGCCCGCGCGCCGCCGCCTCAAGGACGTGTCGGAGCTGAAGGAGCTGAGCGAGGCGCTGGCGCTGGTGCAGCAGCCCGCGGGCTTCCCCGACGTGGCGGCGCTTCGAGAGGCCTTCACCTCCTCGCAGCGCCGCCAGCAGCGCATGCGCAGCTTGCAACAGCAGCAGCGCACCCGCTCGCCGCGCCTCTCGCCCATCCGCGAGTCGGGCCTCTCCAACCCGTCGTCCCCGCAGCTGTCGGAGCTGCGGGCGGCCGGCTCTCCGCCCGCCACCGCGCCCGCCGCCGTCGCCCCCACGCACGTGCGCCCGCCGCGCCTGCGGCCCGGTCTTTGGACCACCATCGAGCCCTAGGCCCTTCCGCAGCCGTTCGCCGGGCCTTCGCTCGCGCACGCTCCATTACAGTACGCGCGCTCCAAAAATCACGCACCTTGCATTGCAGAATGCCATGGTTAACTTTCTTAATTAATTGCAGCCTTCGGGAAGGGCGCTAGGTACTCGTGTTGCGTGTTGGATGGTAAATAATTGAGGTCTTATTTCGAGGTCCTAATTTTCGTTTCTGAACATTTTTGCCGTGAACGATGTCTCAATATAAGAATCGAGAGAATGAGAGGTTCGCCCTGAATATTTGTTAGCTAAGTTTTTTTAGGTGACGCCGTTACTGGAGCAATGATGCGAACAATGTGACTGAATAACGGCATTCTTCAGGACTGTACATAAAACATTGTCCAGTGTGAGGCGTTTCTAGAACAACTAATTTAACGTCCATTGCGGTGACTCCTCTGCTTGCATTCATTATCGATCCTGAGTCTGTAGGTTCTTTATATTATTATTGGGTGCGGTTTGCATCACTGAATTTGTCGTTCGATAAGTATCATATTTGCAGAAACTCTCAGGTCGATCGACGCAAACTTCATATTCGCACAATATTGTATGTTTTAAAAGTTCATCAGTTGGAACTATTGCCTTCATTCGAGTTTCTTAAATCGAGATAGTGAATCGAGGCCAACGTGCTCTATCGAGGTCGTGGCTTTTTCTTTGTTACTTTCCTCAGAGCTGTTTTTAGAGTTTCCCGGAAGAAAAAACGAAACGCAATAGCCTGGAGAGGGCCATTAAAATTGCTACATTTTTGTACACTTGTCATCTGCATGATTTTACCATCCAAAACGTACG
Source organism: Teleogryllus occipitalis (assembly GCA_011170035.1). NCBI lineage: Eukaryota > Metazoa > Arthropoda > Insecta > Orthoptera > Gryllidae > Teleogryllus > Teleogryllus occipitalis. The sequence goes on along the minus strand of BLKR01009471.1, from coordinate 19,343 downwards.
CCATTGAGCACCAATGTAGACTGTATTTCTTTACAAATTTATTTCTAGCGAATCATTGTTTATTTAACACTATTACTCTTGCAGAGCAATACATCTCCTTGAAAAGAACTCTATAAGAACATTTACAACAAGTCTGTAATTTTACTTGTACATCTCGTTATTTACACATTTTCATTAAAAAATATAAAACAACGTTTCTCTTGGAAACGTTACAATTTTGACCGTCTATCTTTTTCCTTGCGATCTTCAACATTTTATTTGTAGATGCGTAACTGTGGCTTATTAATTGATAAGAATTTTTTCTCGGAATAGCTTAATTCTCATAAAAACAAGTTTACGAGAACTGAAAGGTACCATCCCGTTTCTGCATGATTTGTAATATTGCGTACTGTAATCGAGCGTATTTGGTGGAAAGTTTCTGCCAACATCTGGAGACATTGATGCCGCCCCCTTCTTTATGGATACTAAAGGTATCACTGTTGTGGAAGGTTGGGGTGTTCGAAGTTTCAGCCAAAAAACGTCATGAGAAGAACAAAGAGAATCGTGTTCAACTTCAGGAACTTGACACTTGGACATGCAAAGTGAAGCACGCGAAGTTTGAGCACATTCATAAGACTGGTGTCATTCCAGCTGAAAGTCGTATTTATTGTGTGTGATTTTCTAGAACGTTTCAGGAGATCGAACATCAAGAAGGGACATTTACCTTCAATCAGGAAGAGCGGTTAAATTTTTATGCATTTCATTGATTTTCGTAAAGCGGAAATTGGTATGCTTATGTTATTTAAAATTAAAATGCCACAGAAAATCGAATAAACAATTGATCGTGGCTTTGTCAATTGAAAAATCACAAATTTGGAAAGATTACATACTTTAAAAAATGCAGATAAATCGTAAAATGAACTGATTGAAAACACGTGAACTCAAATTACGGGTTGAAATCGCAAGAACCTAAACCGCGCAATCTTCTTGATTAAAGGAATGCCGTTGCCGAATGGCGGTGCGTTGCCGCACTTCGAAAAAACTGACGTCATGTGCTAGGGTCCTGGGATCGAGTCTCGCTCTTCCGCGCATCCACAGTGCGCGTCTGGGCGTGGTAGGGTTCGCGCCTCGGGTTTTCAAAAGGCGCCTATAACGTAGCCGTCGACAGTCGCTGTTTTTGATCGATGTTGCTTCTACGTATTTCATAAATAAAAATTACTTCATGTGAAATAATACTGCTAGGTATACGTTTACTGTCGTTTGTATCGATGGTACGTTTTTGTAAAGAAAATGTACCGGATTACTCGTGTCCCTAATTGTTTTCTAGAATTTCCGCCTTTTGCGTTGTGGGGCTCGAAGTGCCTAGAAAGTTTGTTTATAGGATTTTTTGAAAGGTTGATTGCGACCAAATCGTAAAAGAGTAGGAGAGTATTCGTTGACTGCGATGTTCCTTGGCAGCGGTCATCGAGATTTAACGAGTGGACCATATCGATAGTATCGAAGCCTGCCAAGCCTAGCTTCATGTGCGCTGTACTGTCCGCAATTTGTGAGAAAGTTCCTGGTCGAAAATCTTCATAGTTCATTGCTTTTTTACTATGAAGTCACATGTGTAAATTGAAAAGTTTTGTTTTACCATGTGAAGTGTTGCTAGTTAGAGAAGAGAATTGAAAACGAAGTAGAAAAATGAACAAATCCTATTATTTTGGCAATACTTTTTTGGTAACTCGTATATGCATTTCTAAAGATAAATTATAAAAAGAAAAGGAATAGAAAGGCCAATAATATTGTTTTGTGTGGAGTTAATTAGTCCTGGGAATTGATGCCTGTCGTGCTAGATTATAATATTGGCGAGAACAGTGATGGCAAACTACTCGAATATCGAAATGTAAATGTTTGCATTATGTAACACTTTTCGGACACATATTTTTTTAACTTGTTACATTGCACTGAACAGCATTCAGTCAAATGAAGCCTCCGTATTTCGATTCTGAACATGAAAAGAGAGAACTCTAAAAACGGACTTCAAACTATAAAACTCTAAAAAAATGATGAAGGAAAAGTGTAACAAACAATTCGATAACAAAATTTGACATATCGAGATTCGAGTAATCAAATTTTTAACCCAATAGTGATCTGGAAGCACAGCGTAGCGTACAGCAATCAACAACAATACGGCCACTGCGTACCATTTTTTAGCATCTGCCCAAGTGTATTTTGAACTACACAAGTGCGGATGTTCGAGATTGCTGTCTATTGCTGTACAGTTCACTGTGCTTAAAGTCCCTACTAATCTTTAGAATCTCAAAAATATTACAAATCATTGCAAAGAGAAGTTATTGAGTTGTCAAATAATTGAACAGTTAGGAGGTTTCAGCGATCGATTATCGTGTATTTCGTGAACCCAAGAGGGAATGTTTAAGTTCGAGATACAAAGAAATTCAACGTTTTGAGATTCCGCAACCGGTTAAAAAAATTCCCGTTGTTGAAATTTGGGTTTGCCATCTCTGGGCGTGAGTGTCTTCCTTGTTTCGCGGGAGGGTCTTCGGGATGGGGTGCGTGCTCACCGGATTCCGGACGGGGACTTTCTCGTAAAGTGCGCACTATACTCGTGTCTTCGTGTTGGTCGTGCTAGGGTCACGTTCAGACCCTGTGCGCGGCGCCGTGCAGTGTTTGCCAACCTGCACCGACAAACACCATGTTTATATACCCATTGCCGTTCGAACATGTTATATTTTTGTTTGTTCTATATAAATATGTGTTCCTAACACTATTTTAAGGATTAATAAATGTATTTCGTACACGCAGTTTTGCGAAACTTCCCTTTAATCCTGATTCAATGAGCAATTGATCCTTTGTCCCGCCTACACTAAAAATAAGTAATGCTTAGAAATTATGTGTTCACCAACCGGGGCGACTGGTAGTGGTCGCTGGGTACGGGTTTTCGAATCCTGATTTAACCAAGTGGAATTTCTGATGGACAAAGCGGGTTCGTGGGAGGTCTTCAAGAAAATTACCCGTTCTCATTGCACACCATTCCACCATTACTTCGTCATTCACGTCACAGGAATTCTTTGCTTTCAGGTATGGCCTAAAAGCCTTCGGTGCTGAGATCATAATGATTATGATAAGTATTTGCTCCCCAGAGCAGTAAGTTCAAATAACCATTGGAGTTTCCAAATATTTTAATGTTGCCAACTCATCTACTTTAAAACCCAATTGGAAATTATAAGGCTTAAAGCAAACCTCAAATCAAAAGTGTGTCCAATTATACTTATATATAATAACAATATATAACTTTTTAACTTTCCATTTCAAATTATATAATTTGTAGTGGAATAGTAATAATATATTCGTGGAATATAGTTTGTAGTAATAATAACATAGATATGTAATTTTTTTATTTATCAATATTCGAGAAATCTTTAAAGAATGTCTTTCAGTCCAATGGATGAGCTTTTCCCAGACAATAAGTGTGTCATTTACTCTCATTCTAGTATAACTTTTATGATTTCCTTTTTTGCAGGAACACAAGGTTCTTTATTAAAGTTAACTATTGTTACTTTCTTGTAAAAATCAAAACTGTTCTTTATTTTACCTATTTAATATACACATTTTACGTTTATTTGTGTGATAAGTAATTTCATTTCAGTCACTGATGTTGATGATGAAATATTGTTTATTTCTTACCGAACTAGCAAAGAGGAAAAAAAAGATATGGAAACGGTTGTTCACTTCGTTTGGATGGAATTAAGAAGAAGATGAAGATAATTACGGTATCCTGAAATTTCCTATCATGTGACTGTAAGTGGTTTGTAAATCGTTAAAGCACAGAATATCTTCTGAAAGTAAATTGAATGTCTTCCGAAACAGTGTCGTCCTTGAACAAAGGTTAGCACAGACCCAAACGCGCTCACACACACACATGCACTCGCACGCGACCGCCCTCCTCATGAAATTCCTTAACTTGTGCACGTACGCATACACCTACATTCAGAGAGAGAGAGAGGCGGGTAGGTACGATGATGCCCAAAAGTTTGATTAGCACAGAAATTCATTAGAATGAGTATGCATTCAGTGATATCCCCTCCACAAAAGCTTTGTACTTCCATTCCGGCTATCTCAAGGCCATCACAAAAACAGAAAAGTTCTCTCTAAAATGTTTCGTGTATAATTAGATCGGTTACCGTATTCAGTTGATTACGTCAGTCTGAGAGAAAACGTTTCAGTTGTTAAAACATACAAAACCCAGCAGCTAAACCCATTATTATTATTGCGTTACGTAATCGAAATAATACTTCTTCTTTTACGTTTATCCTATTTCGTAGCATTTTAAGTATTTTCATTTCAGCAAAGCAATACATCAAGCAGTAAACAAAGTCAAGAGTGCATTTGTCTGCCGAGGGCGATTGGACGAAGAGCCCTTGGGCGGCGGACGGCGCCGCGGCGGCGTGGGACGGCGGACGTGTCCGTGATTTCCCTGGGTGGCGAGCTGGCCAACGCGTGGCGTGCTTGCTCGCCCACGCACGCGTTCAGCCCGGCTTTTTGGCAACGATCGTACCAAGGCAAAGAAAACTAACATTTTAGATTTCCAGGCGATTGCAACGCTTAGTAGATGTTGAACCACTCTCAATTAGTGAGAACATTCGTGCCCGCAGATCTTCCCGCGGGGTGATATTTTTGTAGGTTAAACGTGGGAAGTTTAATTTACTAAATGTACGAGTATTTACATTTGTCATTAAATAAAATTACATTTTATGCTATTTGTCAAACCACTATCGTATTAGTAATTTAATGTATTTTATTATCGTATTAGTATTTATTATATCGTATTAGTATTTAATGTTACTTGACAACTAACTTTACAGAAATACTTATGAAACCATGCAATGCGCTTGTATTAATGCTGGACCATCGCTATCAATTGTCAAACCTACCTCCCCCCGCCTCCATCTGCTTCTTGGAAACTGCATAGTCGGGATCAAGGCTGAGCGGATGTATGTGAAGCAGAAGGGACTTCAACCACGTGATTACTCGTGTTTCATAGACCCCATGCGTAACTCGATAAAAAATTCAGATTATTGTCTTATCCCTTTTCTGGAGTTGTGGGGGGCGTATGCTCCCTTTACTCCCCTCTCCCTATCACGGTACTATTCACTTGAGCGCCGGCTCCTCCTAAACAACATTATATATAATACACATATTCATCCGAAATATATAATACACATACAATATTGTATTATGTATTTCCGATGAAACTAGGGAATAATTGCTTCTGTAGATGAGAGAACATTCTTTCAGCCTCTCTGAATCCATACTAAGATCTGATCGGCAACGTACTCTGCTCGGAAAACGCTCAAGGAATGGAATTTTACAGATTATTATGAATTTTTATTTCACATATTTCCAATTTTTTCGTACATATTTTAGAAAAAAAATAAATACATATAGATGTACATATTTTGCTTTTTTATTACAATAAATTCCATTCCCTAGTTATTATTATGCAGTAATTATTAATACTGTCTCTTTCACACTCTTGAAACTATGAATGATATGAACCAGTATGTGTGTGTGTTAATTATATCACGGATATAATTAATCGTCTAATGTTACCTTCTTTGCTTCCGCGGGTATCTTGTTCCTTACTTTAAAATCACTGATCAACTTGCTGAATTATCTTCCCCAAGGTTTCGCCAAACTTTCAATATCCTGAAGTCGCTACTAATTGGGTTTTAAATCAGAATTTCACATTAATATTTAACCGACCTACATTCCGCCGTCCATACTCTCGCAAACTCAACCCAGTCTCTCTCAACAACCTTGCATCCATAGTAACTGATGCTCCATCCCTCAATTATTCTTTACCACGAGTTCATACAACTAGTAAAGAATTTATATTTTCATACCGAACTGGTGAGTTCATTAGCTCCAATGTGACATTTCCTTCAGACGAGAGCAATCTGGCGGAACAACCACTATTTTCAGGCTACAACATTTCCAGGTATGGTGGGGGACACGTTAAGCTCCAAAAGACGATCGTTACAAAAGCGTAAACGTGAATTATTCTCACCATTCGCTCATAAATGTGTTACGATTCCTCCCTACTATAGAATAGGGAGAACGAGTTTTGAAATCACCTCAGCAACACAATCTCGTTTATTTAAAAAGAACTATCTATTACGCAGATGCATAATGTAGATCATTTCGAATCCGTTATAAAATGAAAAAGTTAAATAAATGTATATATCTTATTGGTGGTGAGATTCAGACCATTGGGCCTGCTCTTCCGCCTGACCACTTTCAAAAGTTTAATGTCATAGTACCTAATCAAAGGGGGACATTCAAAGAAAATACGTCCGCAACTAGAGGAAAGAGTTTCTCACAAGTGTGACAGGAGTGAAACCGAGGGACGAGCGGGTTGATAGAAAATGAATATTCTCTCAGCATTTCTGATTATATTTATTACCTTCAAAATTAGAGATGGATTTAAAATTAATGAGAAGTGAGTGGTTGTTCTGGCAAGTGAACACGGCGCCCCCGGCGTTAGCGCCGCTGTGCGGGCGCGCGGCCGCCTCTTGTTTCGATCGGCGGCGCGGCGCGCAGAGGCCACGGGGCCACCGCGAGGCCCGCGGTGCTCTTTCGAGCGCTCGCCCGCCCGCCCGGGTCGATACGCGCCGTCAAGGATGCGTCGCCCTGCATGTTCGTCGGCGCAGATTACGTGTGACGCCGAGGTGTTTCTTCGCGCTTTGCAATGGGGCGCGGCATAAGCCTGGTTGAAGCAGCTCGTACCGCCGAGTGGTCGGACTGACTGTCGCTCTTTTTAAGAAAAAAACAAAAAAACAACAACGAATAAGGAAAACACGTGGATTAAGCTTCCATTACGTAATGAGTAAGATACAGTGTTAGGATATGATGGGGTGGATCTAAGAATATTTTGCGTTTGACTTTCTGGACTGAGTGGATAAGTGTAGTGTTCCACCTCATAGTCAATACTTATTCCATTACTTACTTACTCAATACTTACTTTGTCACTTACTTAGTCAATACTTATTCCATTAATATTTGCTATTAGCCACTTGTGGCTAAAGTATTAATGTAATATGTATCAGCAATTAATGTAAAATAATTTTAGAACATAAGACATTTTATGTGTGAAAAGGTACATTGCTTCCAGTGGAAATTTCTCGAATTAACTCCCTCCCCATGTTTTTGCACATGGTTTTGAGAAGATGAGGATATTGATTATTTCTAGATGCTTCAACTTTGGTGGACATTCGTTCCGTAAATATAATGCATTCACGGGAAGGGACAGTGTTCTTCTCCTGCTGAATGGTGAGATCCGACGACGACTTACACGGCGGCTTGCGATGAACCCCCGTCCAGTTAACTCTCACCAGCGGGAACAAGTTCTATGTTCCCCACATGTATGGTTGTGTAAGTGTATGAAAGGGTGAATAAGTAAGGGTTGAGAGCAGGGCAAGGAAGATAAAGATCACTCGCGATTCGTGGACCATTTGTTAGGGTAGACCTCTGGCATTCGCCTGGTGTTGATCTGAGAAGTCACGGAAAACCACCGATCAGAGCAACCGGCCACTAAAAATCTCCTCCAGACAGCGGCTGACCTAGCTGTCTAACCAATATCGAAAATCCTGCCTCCATCGGGACTCAAACCCTAGGATCTCCCGGTCAGATGCCATACAGTTGCCCTGATCCACTCCACCCGGTAAATTAGGGGGAAAAATGCCGACCCTGTTAAGCGTGCCATCGAGGACAGTTCGGTTCCCTCTTTCCTCTTAGTTTTGGAGCGTGATCTCTAAATTTTATTTGTGGAAAACGTTATCACTCACCAATGTTGCTCTAACCTGACCTGTTTGCCAGAAGCATCGAATGCATATTTCGTGTCACGATATAATCTCGTGTTGCTGTTTCATCTACGAATAGTATTACATCGGTTGCAGTGTCAACACTCTGGGCTATGCCTTGCCTCGCGATGATTACATAACCCCTGTCCAATGCGAGAGAACCATTATCCACCGGAGATTGTGGGTTTTATTCTCCTCGGCACCGCTCACTTGGGTGACGTGAGGCAAAGATCATCGTGTGATTAATACTAAGAAATTGTGAAGTATTTTGTATTTCTTCTTATTATTTTGTTCTACATGTATAAGTCGACCTTAATTTCATCTGTCGTTGTTTACATATTCTCACGGAGAAAATGCAGTTAGTCGATTTGGGTTGCTGAATTTGCCAATGACTAAGGGCCCCACGAAGATATCACGATTATGTTAACGGCCAATGAAGTGCTTGAATTTTCTGGCTTTACATATTTCCGTTTTTGGCATGAGTTCTTTGTGAAAGTATTCTCTCTGCTTTCTTAGGAAATAAGATGTATCTCTCTTTTTAGGATTGATTTGTGTGTTTCGAGAGTGTTTTGTTATACTAGTTTGTACTTCAGGGTTGGTAAATAAGTGATAGTGTTTGAAGAGTTAGAAAGTGAAGACATGAAATAGATTGTAAGTTTGGTTAATTCATTGAACCCCTCTTTCTTAAAAGTATTAGGCTCATGGTCATTACGGGTTGTTTATAGGGTGTTGTTATTGTTATTATTATTCGGGTATAACTGTGATATCCATGGTGGCGATCGATAACAAAAACATGAACATTCCTAGCATTGAAAGAGAATAAGTACTTTTGTATTGTCATACATATAGGATCGACGTGAAATGAAGTTTTTTTTTTCTCGAATCATGTGTTTCCAACTTCACGCAGGAAATTAGCATCATGAAATTAACTTATCTATTATATTCGTTGATAGGAAATTTATGTACAAATTGAAATTTCATAATTGGAAACAACACGATTTGTTTTATCTTGACAAATGCAAAATTCTGATATATAAAGCTGCAGGTGGCGTTTTAGGCGTGTACAGTCCGGCGGGTAATACATGCTGGTATTTTCAGCTGCTGTGACGTCAGCATAACGTAGACTTCACAACTCCTTTAGTGCCACTCTTGTCAAATGGAGATTTTCTCTGAAAAATTATCTCCGGTACTTGCGTGAACAGTTCTTTTGCTGATCTGGTGTTTCTTGAACTTTGTTAGAATACAAGTCCACTGTAACATTGTTACTATATAACTTCATCTTTTTCAATTATGGTTAAGCTAACATTTGGCTTCCAAATGTGTTGAAAATACAGACTGAAATAAATCGTACTTTCACATAAATGAGGGGATTAAAACCCAAGTAGTGTAAGTCAAGTTTTAAAAATAATTCACTTAAATACTGAAATACATTATTTAGCAATTGAATATTGTATATCAGAGTTTAACTAAATTATTTTAAAAACTTGACTTACACCACTGTGGCTTTAACTCTCTCATATGTGAAGGAGTACAAACGTTAAAGCAGTAAGCAAAATTTTGTACAATATTTTCATTCTCAATATCTTTTCACGTTCTACGAAGTAAAAAAATAAACTCAATTCATTAAATATGTAAGAAAATGCATGCGAAACGTGTGCATATGGGTTTGGAAGTTTAATGATTACAAACATTAAGTAAACCTGCGAATACCGCTTTATCTTTTCATTAACAAGCGTCAGCTAATTGCTGACTGAGGCATATCGTACGTAATTATTTCCATTGCGTTGTGGATCACACTTTGGCAGTAGAAATGGAAACTGGAATGTCCGGTTTCTTCCGTGGAAGGAAAAATGTTGGTAATGCCAAACCTACTTGAAAGGTCGCGTACTACATCATTGATTTTCGTGTTACTGTGCCCGTTTTCCTTCAGGTAGCCTAACGTTCGATTTTCATGACTATTTACTTTAAAGGTCACGGAAATTCTGTAAAATGTGATCAGTGGTGATTGTGTAGTTTTAGATTTTGGTGGGTAACGTCTAGTACGCATAATATTATCAACCAAATATTATTTGGTTATGTCACAATCATTAATCTGGATTACAAGACTTGAAATGTAAATTATTTAATATTGTAATGATATCAACAAGGATGTTTTTGTACTATTGTTATTTAATTTTGATATAATACACGTGAAGAAGTATCTTATGCTATACGTATTAATTGCATAGCGATTGAAACAGATTTAGTTACCTTTGTTAAAAGGTATGTTTTTTTTTATTACAAGGTCCGGATTTTGGACACTAAGCAAATTCTGGAACGTTATATAAAATAACATTATTTCAAAATTAAGAAATTGACCTTCAAATAGAAAAAAATGTTTACTCTTTTAAACAAATATTTCAAGGATTTTTTAAGGGAAGTTCGAGATACTTAATCATTCAGGGCCCTTGAAAAAATATTTAAATTGCCTTAGAAATCTCACTCATTCTATGGCAAACGGGAGATAAATCTAGATAATGCTAATCAAGTTATGTATCTTGATTGACATGATCTAGATATGGTTGTAAGTTGGCAATACTTCCAAAACACATTATAAAATAGTAAAAGCAATCTTTCTTTTACTATAGATTGCTTGCCACTAGATTTACTAGATTTCTTACCTCTGTCTGATCCAGATAATCTTGAAATCTTGATAACGGAACGAAAATTACAATTAATAAGAAGTGAATGTTCTTCCATGTTTGTTCCTGGCTGACATGTGTAGTCATGGAAGTGCGACAAACGAACCTTATAGTATTTGGCACCTACATTTTTACTATGTTAGTATATGACGCAACAATGGTCAATTCATTGTTATCGAGGTAGACGTATTTATGCTCCTATTTGTTTAAAGTGGCCAATGACATTAGGTCATTGTTACACTACCTGCCTTATAAACTGAATCTTTAGGTCATTGTTACACCACCTGCCTTATAAACTGAATCTTTTTAACAGTAGTAAGAACATTTATGAAGCCACGAGCCCCGCTGAGAATGATGTTCGCGAATTAATTAAAAAGATTCATTTTATTAGACAGGAGTTGTAACAATGACCTAATGACATCGGCCACTTTAAAAAATCGAAGTATATGTCAAGAATCACTTTAACATTAAAGCGCTCATGTAAAATATTATGTAATCATTATAAGTTACTATAAAATTACTTTTAAACGAAACAAGAATATAAAAAAAACTTTGTGTCCCATAACGCTGCGTATGAATAGCAAATATTGACGAGGCGCGTACTCTTCTTGGGAGCCTTGCTGTTGCATGAAACACCTCAGCTGTGTCCTAACCAGTGACGCACTGAGTTGAGGACTCAGGTTGAATGCGGGCTGGTTGCGTATGTGGAATATTTCCATTTTTATCAGTCAAAATTCAAACAGTTTCATTGTTTTTTGATTTTCCCGAAATTCCGGGTGTTAAAGGAAACCATAGACTCATCTCACGGGGCCGGAGGCTTCTTGTTATTCCTTCAATTTCTGCGCGCATTGGCAATTAGTACGTAATACAGAAGTGTTTGTATATTTCCCGACTTCCTGGGTATTTCTTAAATTCATTTATTTTCTTTTGGATTGAACAATGCAAATAGTAGTGCGTAAAACACTCTACATTTGTTAAGGGTCCTTAAATCTACTTATAATTAACTTACAATAATCTTAAAATACAACTAACAATACTGTTAAGGTGGTAGAGATAAACGGAAATTTGTTCTTGATGCGGGTTCTGTGTCTTGGATTTTGGCAAAGTGTTAGAGGTGTTAGATTGGGTATATTTGGGATGTTTTGGAAGAAGTGGGTGGATAAAAAAAGTGGTTGGTTATCGGTTCTTATTGGAATTCTTTATGAAATTGTGCATTGGAGATGTATCCTGGGGCTGTTGGTATTGGCTGTTGGTATATTTCTGATGGTACGGAGAAACTGATTTTCGACTACTTGAAGTTTTTTGATATTTGATTTGGCAGCGCTGATCCATTCTGGACATGCATATGAGAATAGTGGCCGTATGATGCTTTTGTAAAGCAGTACGGAGGTATCGTGTGGCAGATATGTTGATTATTGATTTAAGTTGGACTAATTTAATGTTTGCTTGTATAACTTCATTATCGATGTGATTTTTCAATTGAGGCGGGTATCTAAGTAAACCCCTAGGAATTTCATAGGTTTGTTGTGATGATGCCATTGTACAGGTTCTTGGGTTTTTGGTGGTTGGATCTTGGTTCCTGGGTATTTACTGAAACGATAAATATCTGTCACATGGCTGGATGCTGCAAAGTTTTCTTTCAATTTCTGCGTGCATTGGTAATTAATAATATTAAAATAATATATGATGATAATACATGATATATGACCTTCATCCTGCCTGCCTATTCGTTTACAACTAGAAGCTTTAAGGATTGTTTCAAAGGAGTCAATTTTTGTTCAAATAAAAAAAAAAAAAAGAAAATGTTCAAGCTCCGTTCCCTTTTCTTCCAAATCACCTAATTCACTCTTAATAATTTCTATTAGGTTCATTTGTAAAATTTACACTATTTGGAATGGCGCGTCAAGAGTCTAATTCTAGCTAATTCGGTTCTAACTGAAATGATGTGTACATACGTATCAGAACTACGTCACGAATGTATCCAAATTATTCAAAATTATCTAATTCAACTTGAATAATCTTTATTCGGATCATTTCTAAACTTTGCACTCATTATTTAAATATTATAAAATAGTTTTGAATATATGAATATACACTTAGAGTTTATTACTTTTGTTAAGTTCACTTGGGAGGAGTGTCGTTTTATGTGCAAGTCTTAAATGACAAATTATTCTGAAGAGAAGGGGAAAGTTCATGATTTATTACTCCATTCCACGTAACCTACTTGCCCATTTCTCCATTTTCGCGTAATATATGCGGTCGTATCAGCCACATCTACATTCACAAGGGCACGGAATTATTTCGACAAAATGCACGGAAACTTTTGTGAAATACTGAACTGACTTTATACTAGAAGCAATCGGAGGTAGGTGGCTTAATGTCTTCTGAGAATTGAAACGTCATAGCTGCCGGATATGTAGTTAAATTTTGGAATTGAATTTTCTGACCAAAAACTTTAGGTTTTAGCATTATTTTGATTGTTTCGAAGAGTGTTGTTAAAGTATATTGAAAGCCGCAACATTGTAAAATAAATATGAATAAAATAACATTATAGAATGAAGGAAATTCTTTTCACTGTAAGTAATCTCCAGTAATCATGTAGCCTCACAGAAATGTTTTATTTCTTTTTTGTTATTAAACTACCTAACCCTTGTCAGTCTTTCAAACGCTGTGGTGACACCGATGAAGAGTAAATCACCCGTTCACCCGGAACGTTGAAGTGATCCTAAATGTAAAGACCGTGGTCACGACAAAGCTGCATGATCGTTGAATTATGTTCTAGTTTTTAACTTAAACTTAGTGTTTTAGTCGTCATTAAATACCGTTATTTCAAGTGCTTGAATGGCCTTCTCAGTCATTTTGAAACCGAAGTTTTCATAACAATTGCTATGCAATAACGTACGTCTACGCGAGACACAATAAACGTGAACCCCACAACACACCAGTTTTCTGGAAACAATACACCGTGTTGTCACCTCCAGCAGCGTAGAGCTTTTCGCCGAGTAAATAAACCGGGGCTGCAGCATTGTTTTCTGAAGTGGCCCGCGGGCATGGCTTGTCTGGCTGCCGTTTCCACAGCCGTCGATTGTATGACATACACTTCTCTCGCTTCCCCGCGTGTGCGTCTCCCGTCGCACGCCTCGCATTGTCCATATTGCAGCTGCCGTCACCGCTTTCATGCCGCGTATCATCCCCTGTTTCCACTGTTGGCGACATTGGCGACCGTGTTGCCTTTGTTGCCGCGGTGTCTGCACCCACCACTGCCGATAGTCGATCACCACTCAGCGTTCATGAACGGTTGTCTTTATTGACCCAGACCCCGAGTCTCATTACAGGTGCCCCTAGCGTTCGCGTAGAGATTGGCGAGTGGTGTATGCACTTCCGAGTTCAGCAGAGGTACTCCGTGCGCAATTGGCCACATTAAACTCGACATTTACTGCAGAGTTGCGAGTACATTCAAATAGCGATTGCAAGAGAGAACAATAGATTCGGTTTAAATGATGTTAAATGTCCATGCCGAATATGATGTTTCTTGATAAATTAATTCAGAAAGATCAGTGAAGCTTGTGAATGGATTAAGAAACCTGATTGAGAAATTAGACTAAATGATCACTTTCTAGTTGTGTTCACTTTAAACCATAACCTTCTACTCCTTATAATAAACGTTTTCTTTCCTCTTTCCAACTTAAATTTAATTTACAATCAATTGATAACTGTAAACTAATCTTGTATCTTATGGAATGACCTGTCCTCTAATGTCACTTACTACTCATGTGGTAATGAATAGCCTGAAAGAATTTATTGTGAACAAGAGGGAACAAATTAAAAAATATAAAAACTAGTTGTGTTCATTATTGAATGAGGGGAAACGTGAAGAGAATTGTCGGTGAGTTGCCGAGCACTGTAAACGTGGACGACATTGAACACAATAATCTTAATTTCTATTTTTGTAATAAATTTCACTGACTCGTTTCGAATTGAGACATGTTGGTCATTAATTAGTGTCAGAAGTATTTCTGTACTCTTAACGAACTAGGTGATCGTGGCGCACTTTTTCTTGAGCTTTCGGGATCAGTACCTCCTCTCTTTTTCCATATGCGATTGGAGGTTGAATAAAAGATAGCTATGAGGGTTGTCAGCATTTGATAACAATAAATTTTCGCTCCTGTATACTAGAAACTACCGACCGCAAACGATCTATGTCTTTGATTTGAAAATGCTACCACCAAAATATCCCTTGTTCCACTTCTCTCCAGGGAAAGAGAGATAAGGAAAATGTGCACGAATAAAGAATTGGAATCAGCCCTTTGACGTAACCATGCACGTGAGACGTTTCCAACTCTTACCAAATTTGCATAATTACAACTTGAGTTCCGTCGGTCTGTGTTGTGTGCTATTGGACTCGTACATGTGAAAAGACTTGTTGTCCCTGCATTGAGAAACTGGTCCAAATGGGAGACATTGGTGTGTTGTGTTCGTGTGTTTGAGAAGGGTACTCTTGTCGGGAATACTATCATGTGGAAACGTTTTGCGGTTTGCCGGAATGGAAGAACGGGCTTTAACCTGCGCCGTTGTTTCTGAGTGCTCCGTTGCGGACGTGGCGAGGAAGGGTGAGGAGGGAGAGCGAGACGGGTGTGCGCCACGGGCTTCGCCGGCGAGCAGCCTATAGACGCGCAAACGCCCCGCCCAAACGATCCCACGACGCCTTTCCGGCCCCTTGGTGGAAGCAACTACGGCGATGGGGACGGAGAGGGTCTGGGGCCCTTGGGAAGGAGTAGTAGCGAGGAGAGCGTGGTAGCGTAGCTGGGAGGAACTGCGAACCACATTAAATGCATACTGAAATTACATACACAAGTATAACAAGTGTGTACAAACAAAATCCTTTGAATAATTTTGTTCAAAAGATTTATTATAGTTTGTAAGGTGTTAACTTGGTGTACTTTAGTGAAACGTATTGTTTATTAATTATAAAAAGTTTTTCAATTAAAATGCTGCTGAACCAAATTCATGGAGTATTCCGATGCTGCTGAACCCATGGGTGTGTTGTTTAATGTGGCGTATTTCCACAGTTTTGAATTCTGAATATCCTACTAATAAACTGGCTGAGGTGGCGCAGGGCATCAACTGATGTCACTGCGGTGTTTCTGATCAGGAGGACCGAAGGTTCAAGTCCAGACGGTGTTAGGATTTTTGACATTATCTACGTAGCTAGATCGAATTCAGCCCTGTCTGGAGGAGAATTCTGGCGGCCGGGTGCTCTGAACAATGGTTTTCGTGTTAGATTAATTTATTTAAACTGCAATTGGGTGTAACCCGGTGTTGTTTGTTTTCGACCAATTCCAGGCGAATGCCGGAGCAGAACTCTAACAGGAGACTCGCGATCTTTCCTTCCTCTTCTTTGATCTACTCTAACTCCTCATGCACTGTATTACTTCAGATATCGGGAGACTAGAGCTTGTCCCGGCTGGTGCGGTGCACCGCTTGTGGGAGATATCTGGATGGGCAATACTCCTCAAGTCGACACGTAGGTCGGCGCACGATCTCACCATCCTGACAAGGAAGAACACCGCTTCATCCCTCGATAACAACTCGCACTACGCCTATGGGACTAACGACCACATCCGTTAACGCACCCGAAAACACGAAATAATAAACCAACCCTACTAATAAGATAGAGCGAAAATGAATGCCGTCTGCACGAGTGCAATACACGTTGCAATTTGAAATACTTACTCTCGATTTAAATAATTTTATTCAGTTCCCAGATGTACCCTATTGGGCTGAGGTTGCAGAAGACGACCGTGGTAGTGGGGACGTATCTGGAGGCTGCAGGAACAGTGTTCTGCGTAGAAGAGGTGTGTGTTTAAGTGAGCGTTTGGTTGCGTAGGGAACGCCACGGAGATTGTGTCACAGAGGCAACTCAGAGTGCTGTTGCCTTAAAAGACTACGAGGGAAGGCGGCGGTAGGTGTGGTTGCAGTAGTGTGGCCGGCTGTGAACGGTGGGAAGGGGGGGCGACGTTGGGGGTTGCGGCTTCGGGTCCGATGATGGGGGTGCAGCGAAAGCGATGGCGCCGGGGTGGATGGAAAGGGCAGTGGAGACGGCGGTGGGGGCAGGACAGCGTAGGCAACGGCGGCGTGGGCGTTTATGAGGGCAGGAGCGGGGGCGGGGTCTGCCCTCGCTTACGACGCCGTGTCGCGCAACACGGCGCGTGCGAGCGCGGCCGCTTTGAGTTCCCCGGCCGGGGCGGGGCAGGGCGGCGGACGCTCACACAGCGCCCTCATTAAACGCTGGGCGAATAGAGCGTGTCGTCGTCCCTTCACGGCTTCTCCGCCTCCCCGCCGCCGCCACTCTCAAAGCTATGAGCGTCGTCGTTGCTCCCGCCATCACCATTTCACCCATAACCATTGCTGCCATTCGCCGTTGTTGCTGCTGCGACCAGTGCCTCCGGCAGTTGACGCCAACGCAAACGCCTGGCACGTGTTACACTGCAATATGGCTTCCTTTTGTGCGTCGCTCTGGCCTCGCAGCATTGCGCTCTCGGATCGATTTAACGGTACGTTGGGTTTATATGATATGTAGATGTAAATGGGATTTTTTTTTCATATTTTTAAAATAAATGGGCATCTATATTTATGATGTGTTCATTCAGAACGTTTCTTGAATTGACTTACTATTTTCTGAAAGATGCGTCGCATTGCTGCTCAAATTTGCATAATTTTCTGGAAACATGTAATATACAAGATATATTAAAATCATGTTTCTAGAATGATTGCAAGGCAGGACTGAATCTAATGGTACCAATATTGTCCAGCTCTGAGTTCATCTTTCAAAACGACCTTGGGTTTTACTTGACAGTGCACAGCATTAGACCAAAAGCGGTCGACCACAGCGGGCATTTCGGCGCAGAATGGCACTCGGCCTAATGCAATCCCCCGTGAGAGCCGCGGCTGCTGCGTGATTTCTGGCTGAGCAGCAGCAGTGGCCCTGCACTTACGGGCGCCGTGTCCGGGAACATCGGCTGTCGCTGGGCACGCCCATCCGGTGGCCTCCGCGTCCCCAGCGGCTGCCGCTCCGGCCTCCGCGCGACACCCGATCCCCGACCGACACGCTCGCCGCCGCTGCCGTCCCCGCCCCCGCCCCCGCCCCCGCTCCGGCAGCCCGCTGCGTCGCCAGGCGTCTGCCGTCCCCGCCGCTCATTGCTCCTCTACGGCCTCCCACAACCATTCACCACTTGTGACCGACGACGTGGTGACACTCCCACTATTTCGGGCGTCCCTACTGCTCCTCCCATCCTTTCCATGCCTGTCACCACTGCAACTACTGTTACCATTGCCAGCAGCGCCATAGTTGACGTCCTTATTGCTCCTACAATCCCCATCATCCAGGCTATTTTTCATTTCGTTGAATGATTGATTGATTTGTGATTTCGAGCGCGCCAACGGGTAAGGTCATTATGTAGTGCATGTGTTTATCTCAGGAGGTGTCGGTGATCTTACCCTCTCGCTGGCGAGATCCGGCGCCGACCTACATGCGTTTGCTGAAATTTTCCCCAACCAGGTATCTCCTACCAGCGGGACACCGCCCCGGCCTGGCCAAGCTTAAGTTCTATGCATGGTGCATATAAGTGTGTGTGAGGTTAGGACAAGGAAGATGAAGGAAAGTTCGCGCGCGGTCCGTGAACATTGTTGTTACGATACCGCTCCAGCAATCGCTTGGTGGTCGGAGAAACCACAGGAAACTACCGATCAGAGTAACCGGCCGCTAGAATTCTCCTCCAGACAGCGGCTGAACTCCACCGCGCGGTCATAGGCACTGCAGGGTCATGAATTGACCCTTTAAGTCACCGAAGCCGGCCTTCTCTACTTCGTCATTCTCTCATCCCACCACCCATCTCTTCTACCTGATCACCTTCTCCACCAGTGTTCACCTCGGTCATCATTTTACTCTGGCCCTCTCCACATATCCCCACGTCGCCTTTTACCATTCCCCCTGTACCCGGTATCTTGGCGTTCTCGGCCTTCCTGGCGCCTTGCGTCTCTTGTTGCTTCGTCACGGCCGCTACTCGCTTTCTTCTGTCACATCACCGCATGCCAGTCGGCGCTTTTCATTCTTCCAATTCTGTTTTAGTGTCTCCCCACTGGAATCACCTCCGCCACTCTACACTCGCAGTCACTCTCAACACCAGGCGCGGCTCAAAAGTTGTAAGGCGGAGCCTCTCCTAAAGAAATTGCCTCCTAAATGAAATTTAAATAAATACACACACACACACACACACATATATATATATATATATATATATATATATATATATATATATATATATATATATAAATGTATTTATTTATTAATAATGGATTTCTGAGTTATATAATATCTCAATCATGTCAAAATTATTCTTTGTCAGTTCGTTAAGAGCCGGCCGTAACGCATTTGAAGCTGTTAACAAGGAAGAGAAAAGCGTTAGGCTCCCACTTCATTCCGCCATAAGGCCTGTGTAAAACGACGAGGCGTGACGTCAGGCATTCACTGCACAGGATTACCAGCGGACGAAGGCTGCAGCCAGGCAGCCATCAAGGGTGGGACCTAGGGTCTGAAGAAGGGTGTGGTCACGAGATGACGTTACTATGCAGCTCAGCGAGTAGCATTGCGCATCAACTAGTTATCCAATATGCGATAGGAGCGCTACTCCCTTAAGCCTTTGTAGCAAGCGCGAAGTCTACAGGACTGCAGTCTTCGTGATCGGAAGATATTATGTATAGAAATGCAATGTAATGTCATGCAATTGCAGCCTTCCCCATTTAGAAAATCACGAGCCACGAC
>BLKR01009470.1:0-115552 GCA_011170035.1 Teleogryllus occipitalis | reverse complement strand
AGCATTAACTAGTTGTTCAAATACGCGGTAGGAGCGCTACTCCCTTATCGGAATGTGTATACAAATACATTAATTAAAAACCAAGTCCTAATGAAAAACGTAGACAAAACTCTGTCAAAGAACGCGTTCCCCTGCTTTCCCCATAA
The DNA here is from genome assembly GCA_011170035.1 of Teleogryllus occipitalis. NCBI lineage: Eukaryota > Metazoa > Arthropoda > Insecta > Orthoptera > Gryllidae > Teleogryllus > Teleogryllus occipitalis. The sequence continues at coordinate 115,406 of BLKR01009470.1, read as the reverse complement.
ATGAAAATCTAGTACTACCCCCGAATTAACTTCATGAAATGGCGGGAAAAACGACACGCCCTGCTTTCTGAAGTGCCGTTAGGTACGCACCACAGAGCAGTTTGTGTATGGTACGAAAGTTTAATGATTGTCTGTTGTCTTGTTAGCGGTGAAGGTGAATTGTGCGTAAGTCATAGTGTGATATTGTGTAGCTGCGTTTGCTTCATTTGTGGTGTTAGGTAGTTTTGTGGGTTTTATTGGTGTTGGTGTATTTGTTGTAAAGATGAATTCAGTGAACAATATACGTGGTAACAATTTGGATCTTCATTCGAGGATACAGGTGAAAATCCTTGGTCCGCATAGGCCAAATCTTTCTATAATTCAGGAACAAAAGGAATACAAATCTCGTGGTGAATATATTCGTAAATTCAACCCAACAATGTACAATGCTGCCAAGTGGCTTTGTGGATGTGATGTAAAAAATGCGTTCTTTTGCTTCATGTGCCTCCTAACCAAGAACGATGATAATGTGTGGACTGAGTCAGGAGTCACAGATTTGAAAAACTTCAATGCGAAAGTGAAAAGGCATAACTCTTGTGAAAAACATTTACATGGTTTCATTGAATTTACGATGTTAGGAAAAGTGGACATTGGATGCCAGTTAGATTCTGCTTACCGTTTACGTGTAAAACAATTCAACGGGAATGTTTCAAAGAATCGATATATTCTGGGAAAGCTAATAGACTGTATAAAGTTTTGTGGAAAGTTTGAACTGGCCTTAAGAGGACATAACGAAACGGAAAATTCTAGCAATTCTGGATTATTTCGCGGGCTGGTTAGTCTCATGACAGAATTGGATAGTATCTTGAAGCAGCATATAGAGAAAACCGATAATCGTGTATTCTTAGGTCTCTCTAAAACAATTCAAAACGAATTGCTGGATTCCATCTACGCGGTTTGTTTGAACCTTATTAAACATGAACTACAGGAGACAAATTATGTAGCAATTGAAGCTGATGAAACCACTGATAGTGCCACATTATCACAACGGGTTTTTATTTTGAGATATGATATAATGGGGAAAATAAAGGAAAGATTCGTAAGCTTCGTTCAACCTCAGAGACACAACGCAGAAGGCAAAAGTGATGCCATCTTCACAGTTCTTGAGAAAATGAAGATACATGTGACTCCTGAAAAACTTATTGCTCAAAGTTATGACGGTGCTCCCGTCACGAGTGGTCATAACAATGGGGTGCAAGTGAAAATAAAATAAAAATATCAGAAAGCCCTCTTTATTCACTGCTACGCCCACCAATTAAATTTGGTTGTTGAACGTTGCGTTACCGGAAATAAGCAAGTGAAAATTTTTTTTAGTAACTTGGAAGGAGTCTCAACATTTTTTTCTCAGTCTCCTAAACGAACTGCAGTCCTTGACGAAGTGGTGAAGAAACGCATTCCCAATTGTCCCCAGTCCATCAGGTGGAATTTCAAGTCGCGGTGCGTTACCACTGTACACAAATACAGAGAAGAAATTTTAGTGTGTTTAAACACAATTATTGAATGTGAAAGTAGCGACTACAAGACAATTAATAAGGCCATGGGGCTTAAATGTTTCTTGCAGGACGACGATTTCCTTTTCTGGCTACAGTTCCTTTAACAAAGTCATGCCTCATTGCGATATTTTATTCAATGAACTTCAGCGGAAGAATATAGATTCAGTGAAAACGCTGAAGTACGTTTCTGAATTTGTTTCTTCCATACAAGAAATTAGAGTTTCACTCGACACTGGACTCTGGGGAGAAGAAGAACCATCGGCAAAACGCGTGCGTTTTACAGAGCGAAGAAAAGTGTGTGCAAGAGAAGTTTGCGACATCATAATAACGCAAATCAAGGACCGTTTTCTTTTCAGCGATCATCTTTCGGTGGCAAAGTTGTTTGAGCCATCATTATTTCCACAACACAGCAAAGCATTTCCAGAAAAAGAATTTAAAACTGCTGTTGACTTGTATAATTTAAACTATCGATTTACGCCACGAATTAAAAGTACTGTACAGTCGAGCAGATTTTGTAGGGGCATCGGGAGCGTTAATTTTGCTGAACTTTATTTATGAGAACAATTTAACAAAAGTTTTTCCAGAAAGTGTCAAGCTCCTTAAGATTATTGTGACCATCCCGATGACCACTGGTGAAGCAGACCGTTGCTTTTCTACTCTCAAAAGGGTGAAGACCTTCATTCGAAACACAATAAAAGAAGATCGACTGTGTGCGTTGGCAATGTGTTCCATTGAAAAGGAGTTATTGTCATCACCGAACTTCAATGAACTCGTTATATACAACTTTGCAGAACAGAAAGAAAGGAGAGCTGACTTCATTTACAAACAAATAAACTAAGGTAAGCCAAATATTATAAGTATGTAACGTTAACATAGTTGTGCTGCGGTGCACTCCCCCCCCAAGCAATTAAACAGTTGCAGCCTACCCCATTTAGAAAACCACGAGCCGCGACTGGTCCCTGCTGTTGCCTACCCAGAGCGATGACCTGGCCGCACACATAGCAGGTTTGACTTTGATTTTCCAGAGGTTGGCATTACTGTAAATACTCTAGTGGCCGACTTTGTAACTAATTCCCCCACTCCGCCCGCATTCCTTCAATCTATCGTTCAGGAAAAGTTGCGCGAGTATAGTACACGTATAGTATAGAATAGTAACGATAGTATACTTTCTGGACGAAAAGGCATGTTTAAAGTGCTGCCGGGAACAAATACTTGCTCCGTTGATACATAAAACAGCCTGTTCTCAATATACACGATGTTTTATTTAAATCTTGCAGACTGCAGACTCCGAGTTAGTTGTAAATAATGTGTTGGACAGAGTCAAGCATGTTTTATGCTAATCGTGTTGGCCGAAAGCTGGAGCCTCGCAGCCTCATTGGATACCCGTAACGAAGCGTCACAGCGCCTTACAAATCATTTATGAAATTGAAGTAAGATTTTAAATAGTACACCTTTCCATTCGTGGGTATTCGTTGTTCATGCTTCAAAGAATACACTGGTTCTGTTCTGTTGGCTAAATCAGGTGATACACGACTGTACATGTGTGTTGTACTGTTCATAGTTAAGAGAAATAAAGATTATTGAAAATATATGTGGGTACGTATGTTAATTTAGTGATAAAGTAACAATTGTCACAATTTTATAGTACCTATCATAATGTGATATTTAAACATTTTATAACAATTGTAAGAGGTTATAATTTCCTAATCATTGTATTAATGTACCAGTATGTGTTTCTGATAATAGTTCTGGATATTATCTATTAATTCCAAATTATTGTTATTTGTTAGTACTAAGTGTCTCAGAATAAATGTTACAAACTTCTAGGACATGTGTAGGGGTAGAAAATTGTCACATTTGGCCAATGAACATTGAGTGGAAAATTTTATATGAAGGAGTTATACATATATTTGCCCCTGAATGTTAGGCAACTCCGTTTGCATAGATGTTCGGCAGGTTCATAAAATCTCCCTGATTGCATCAGAACGTGTGACAAGGGGGAGTTGATTAACAATTAGGATCAAATGTCTCGGGTGTAACTCTGCAATATGAAATTTCCGACATGTTCAGTGGAAAGAAATTATAATTTTCGACCTCTTGACATGCCCAAGATATTACATTACATTACATTTATTTGAACTGCAATTGGGTATGACCCGGTGGCAGTTAATTAACAATAATTACAATAATAATAACACTTAACATTAATAATAACAACAATATGAATAATAACAATATCAATAACAATAACAATATTAATAATAATAATAATAATAATAATAATAATAATAATAATAATAATAATAATAATATTTAAATTTCACTGCATTAGAAGGAAGAGTCTCTAGTGCTTTTGCAGGTAGTTTGTTCCAATCTACTATAGTACGATTCACAAAGGAGAACTTGCCTACATCAGTTCTTTGCTTTCTACATCGTATTTTCCAGGTATGGTCTCCTCTACTTTTATAATCAGGTTTCTGTAATCTTTTACTGAGGTCTGCCCATGCTGAGTCCCCTTTGTATGTCTTGTACATTACGCATAAACGCGCCCGTTCCCGTCTCTTAGATAAGGGTTCCCATTCATCTCGTCCATCAACGCGTCCATGATTTACAAACTTTCCGGCCCGTTTTTGAATTTTATCTAACGCCTCGATTTGCCCTTTTCTGTACGGGTCCCAGCAGGCCGCTCCGTACTCTAAAATAGGACGAACAAGTGAAGTATCTGCCAAGGATCGGGCATTCAAACTACTGTTTTTTAGAATGCGCATTACAAAGTGCAGCGCCCTCCATGATTTCTTGACCGTATTGTTAATATGATCCGACCAACCCAAGTCGCTACGCAGGACCAAACCCAAGTACTTACAGTTTTTTACACGCGGTATATCGTTAGTTCCTAACTTGTAATTCGAGTGTACATTCGAGCGAGATTTGGTGAAACAAATGAATTTACTCTTTTCCGGATTTAATTCCATCTTATTTCTGCACGCCCAGTTCCATAAACAGTTACGATCGTTCTGTAAAACATTTTCATCCGAAGACGCGCCAATACTCCTATATATTATGCAATCATCGGCGAAAAGTCTAACTTTCGATTTTATTCCAGTTGCAATATCATTAATAAACGCTAAGAATAGCAATGGCCCTAACACACTCCCCTTGGGGACGCCAGAGGTTACATCGGCTTTCGATGAGTGTTTGTCACCTATTCTGACTGCTAGAGTTCGGCCCGTAAGAAATTCTTTTATCCACAAGATTATTCGATGATCTAATCCAGTTTTTGACAGTTTTTCAATTAAAAGGCCATGTGGAACCAGATCAAATGCTTTAGAAAAGTCTCACTATGATAAAGCACAAATTTTAAAAAAATATCAACAAATAAATAATTAAGTCACTACTTTTTGCTGGACTAATTTTTTAAGGAATAATAATATCTAACCATCTCAAAAACTTTCCTTGCCTTCTAACAATTCTTCTACATATTCCCAGTTTTTTTCCTGACTTTTCCAGAGCAATGAAATTCTGTTTGTCTTCAGTTTCTCCAGACAGTGGACAACACCAGCACGTAAAATGCTCAAACGATTTACTCCAAAATTGACATTCCCCAATCAATCTGGCTAAACTCCAGACACTGCAGCTCTAACTTAATCTTATTAATATTTTTATGTACACTCCAAGGAATATGCAGTAATAAATTCCCACTTACAGGTGATTTAGAGAAGACTCTCAAAAGAAATACACAACACAAAAAGACTTCTACAAATCTGTATGTATTTACATATCAAAATAGGTACACAGAAATAGAGCACTCTTTCCTACAGATAGAAGAGAGCTATGCAACATCACTGAAACAGAGATATTGCGCTATTCACAATATAAAATGCATTATTTATAAATAACAATTTATTACATTCACACGTTTAGTCACAGCATTCAGCAAAGTTCAGTTTTTGTTCATTTCAATCAGAAATGGGGTTGGTACTCTTTTGGCACTGACAGGCTGCATTCAGCTTCTCAGTCTCACAACCATATATCATTCAAAATGTGAAATCACAGGGTGGCATACTACTTACACTGAAGTTAGGGTCACCATTGTCAGCAAATACCAACATTATAATTCACAATGTAAATATTTTGATACCCCTCACTACAAATTTAAAAACATATTGCCAACATCTCACTACTTTTTATGCTACTTTCGCAATATTTGTAAGTTAATGTTAGGATCTATAACCATTATTATCATAACATATTCATCATATCGCTTACATGAGTAATTCAAACATTTCTTTATACACAACTACATATTGTTATGAACTACAATTACTCATTCACATTCATACATACATGCATTTTTCTCTTCGTATATTTGTGATATGAAGTGTTTGAAAATAATGTACCAAAGAAACTAGCAAAAGTAAATGCAGCAAGCAAAAATTGTCAACACAATACACATACTATTAACGTAACACCCCACACTTCAAGTTATTATCAAATTAAATCACTATTGATATGCACGTGTCTATATGACTATTTCCCTCAGAAAAATATTAATAATTTTTTACACCTATGTTCATATTTAAGAAATTTCTGAACATGTCAAACCATGCATCATTCACAACTCACGAACAAAATTGTTTCATTTTCTTATTTTGTTTAGTGGTATTGCTTCATACTTTGGATGTTATGATTTATTATGTACATCAACATTTCAACATCTTTGATTAGGAGAGAAGGAGCAAAATGAAAAGAAAACAAGAAAAAAAAAGAAGAAAAAGAAGAAGAAAAAAAAGTCGAGACTCCCCAGCCTAAATAAAATCTTCTACTCCATGACTGTTAACAACATATTCATTCAATGAGAAATACCTTGTATACTTCTTCAAAGCTCTTCCCAAACATAATAATTAAAGGTTTAAAGCAATTTCAATAAAAATATTTGCACTCAAGAACTACCCCTTTGGGACCAATATTCAAAATATTATATACCAACATTTGGTCCAACATTATAAAATAATACTATTACAACAGCAATAATCCTGTAAAGATTTCCCTGATGAATTCAAATTGTTCCTTGTACAAACAAAGAATTCAACACAAGAAAATCTTAGTAATTTTAGTCACTGAAATTGCACTTCAAATTTGGTATATAATCTTTCTGAAATTTTCAGGACATGAATATTTCTATGAAGAAAGAAAAATATAGTCATAAAAAATGTATTGAATGAATGTAATTAATAATTAATTTCCATGCAAATAAAATATTGTCTATAAAACAACTGAAACCATTTTCAAACCTAAAAGTACTTTTTTAAGTCTTAAAATTTTTCTTAGATCCCCTATATGCCTACATCGGAACTGATCTTGTTCTGATACGACAAAAAATCCTGCATTAAGAATGGAGAATAACATGAACTTTATATCTTCTTTACACATACCCACACAAGTGAAAATTTCAAACTAAATTATAAAACTTGTTGACTTTCAAGAGTGCATGGGAACGTACCTATTGCACACAGCCCATGGTTAATACGTCAATGCCTGCATAGAATAGATAGAAAAAAATTGCCCATTAAACCATGGTATCTAGGAAAGTTTGCAAGACTACATTTATGAGAACATATTAAATCTATCCAATGAACCACTCAGACCTTCAACAACTGCAAACCATCAATCAGAATAAAAGTTTGTGTATTATAAAACAACATCACGTTGGAAAGCATCTGATATACAAGATTTTGTATAAACACCCTTCAATATTCCATTCTGCTCAATAATAGATCCAAAAATTGCACTGAAGGAACTGTTGCATTTTCCCAAAGTACATGTACCCACTCAAATTAATGATTCTTGCATACCTCAAAAGTTTAAACCACATATAGAGAAACAGATATTAAGGATTTTTTGGAATAATCACTAATATAAAATATGTACAAGATTCAATGAATAATGCAGATTTCACCATGTAATCTTAAAACTGAAGTTTGAGTAGATCTATAAATGAAAGATCAAAAAATTAAAAGAAAAATTTGATTGTATTCCAGGAATACAAATTTTCATTGCTAAAATCTTAAGTCTTCTTTAACATGAAATACATTACACACAGTAAAATTATTTTCATTACAGGATGAAAAATTCACAACTTTTTCACAATGATCTTAGAATAGCAATGTAGTACATCCTATTACTAAACTACAGAGCAACTTCAAATACCAATAGCATATTTACATTCCAGGTTTTATTGCTGTATATGTGCACTTCTAAATGTCATGACAGCTATTTTTTAATGCCTGTTTCCCAAAGTTCATTATGTAGGGACGAAGAATCACACATACATAAAATCAGGGCTACCAAGAACTATGAAATTGATAACAGAAACAACTCATCACAAATTTCACAAGCATTACCCTTAACAATAACTGGTCCTTGTATTACTACAAAGCTCAATCACACAGCATCAGCATAATTAGAACCAATACTGACAATTGATTATCTACCAATGAGCAATGAAGAGTAGAAATGTTGCATTGCAAACAGCTAAATTGTTGCTGTTGAATTTGAATAGTTCCTTAATTCAAGCCTACCCTAAATGTTTGTTCTTTGATATTTGACAATTCTCCCAAGTACCTCTAACCATTCAAGCTTTCCATTAATTGCACACCACTTGAGCCTCTTTTCAATGTAATAAGTTTATAAAGACACGGCCATAAAATTTCATTTTTCATACAAACTTGAAATAGAAAATGTGTTGGAAGAACAAACAGAAAAAGAAAGAAAAGAAAAGAAGAAATTGTTTCCTTAAAAGAAAATAGACTCGCATAGTAGTAATATCAATTTAAGCAAATTCAAAGGAAACAATATAAGTTGATGTTATGAAAGCAAATAAAAAAAGATAAAATACTGCATGTAATATATATTTTTTTTTGAGAGAGGCTAAGTTAAAATGAGAAGTTGAGCCTGCCTTGATACCCATTTCATTGATAGTTAACAAGTTTTATAACTTCTGGTGCTGCACAAGTATACATTCTAGACCTTTCACTTCTATAGCAAATGAATTCCCAAAGTATTCAAAATTTCAGTCTTGTGATTATATACCTATACATTAATACACATCATTCCATGCAGAACCCAGTGTCAAACTCTCACCCATTTTATATCTGCAAACACAATCAAAAGAAATTTCATCATCCTCTTTTCTTTAAGCAATTTTTCTTCTTAGTTATTAATTTAAATTTTTTGTATCAAATAAAATTAATAAATATAATGTACAATTGAGAACTGTACATTTCATTATGTATTTGATTTATGACAAATATTTCAAATTCATTTTCATTTACAATCCTTCATACTTCAGAATTTCCCATTACATAGTCTTGTAGTTCAGTCTTTTGCTAAGAATATTCCAAAATTTGTTTGCTTCAAATCAAAAATTCTTCTATTTCCACCATTTGTAAAAATGCCTTCTATTATTTTAAATATAATTTCAATATTGCAATTAATTATATTTGAAAAACATAACAATAAAAATTACACAAAATAAAGTTACAACAAATGCTACAGAAGAGCTTTTCAATGCATGTGAAAGATGCAAATCTAACAACTGTTGCAAAAAAAATTTACACTGCATTTGGTTCAAAAAGAAAACATAACAAACATTTACAAACAAATGTAACGCTGTTTGCATTCTAATAATAAACAATACTATATATTTAGATATTTTTTAACTTATTCCGGATATGAGACAAACCTTTCTAGAACATAGAATTTAATGAAGTTAAAAGTTAAAAGAATTTAAAAAAAAACGGGCTTTTCTCACAAAACATAACACAGGAAATGTTAATACAAAAGATAAATAAATATTGATTTCTCCCTGAAGCTAATGTGTTTTACCTCAGATGTGCAAATGCACTTATCACAAATAGAGTACAATATTACCAGCTAATCTTCAACTTCATCAAATATGAATTTTGCTCAAATTTCTACTTACAATAAGAACATAATTTTCAATTACACTTTTTATAGTTTTGAATGTTCACACGACTATTTGGGAAAATTATTTACGACAAATCACAAGAAAAAATCATAATTATTAACATTCATTTTGTGTAGAAATAATAAGTAATAACATACACCCAAAAAATTTTGAACTACATTAAGACTCAATGTAAAAAGAAATATTTCAATTGGTATGTTCAAAATAAAAAAAAATAATAATTCAAAGTCTGATGATGCCTCTGTTCTAAAAAAAGAACTGTAAATGTAACGAGTTTATTTCACATAAGTATTATGAAGACCCAGACATTTAAAACAAATTCCTTTTAATGCACAGCCAAACTAAGTTCAAAAATAGCATCACTTATATATATATTTTAGATAGGGAATGCTGCAAGAACATACTCAACTTCATCCTATTACCTATATGGTTATTTGCTTCATGAAGTTACTTCCTCACTCCAAATGCTCTTGAGGCATTAAGGAATAAATGAAAAATTCATTTCATATTCAGTTTTAACATTCACTTTTTGTATTGTGGTCTGGAGAAAAACAAAATTATTATAATAAAACATTTCCTAAAAGCAATTTACATTTAATAATTGTCACATCAAGTTCGATATAAATGCATTCTACATGTTACTATTTTATTTCACTAAGTTTCAAATCACATTCCTTAGAAACATATGCCAAACCACACAAGACTCTACGATCAATTTCACAGAATAGTACCATATTTACCCAAATATGAGACTAGTTTTCTTTTCCTTAATACCTCATTCAAAAATCTTTCATTCGCTGTTTACGCCTTGGCTTGGATAAATATTTTTACATTGCCTTTCCCTATCGATAAACTCACACAGACATAAGAATAAGCAGCAAAGCCAATCATAAACCAAGTGTAACTACAATTCCTAGTTCTTATATTTGTTTTTTTAGTACTAATATTCACATATGTTTTGGTCATCCACCACAGATGTGCTAGGTGATTCAGGGAAATATTTTTGAATGGAGCAGGAAAGACTGAATCTCATACAAATGACATTGTAGAAAAAGAAATATAATATGAAAATATATGAAAGCAGGATTTTGTTAGGTAGTGATTTATGAGTTCACAACTCAACTCCATCATGGAGTCATTAATCAATGTGAATTTCAAGTTAAGGTTGTTAAAGAAACAGAGACCACAAACAACAGCGCAACACAAAGAAAATTTGGTGTTGCAGAAGGGAATATCATTAGGTGGCATCAAATGAAAGACAACAAATATAAATTCAATGCACAAAACTTACAGCGAAACCTAAAAAGTCAGAAGACGACATAATGAGAGAGGTGAACCAGAAAACAAAGAAAAAAGAAACAAAACAATAGAAGATAATGGTAGTGACAAAAAACCATACTTACGAAGAAGAAAATTGTGATAGCACAAGCAATAAGTCAAAAAAAAACAATTTGCAATTTTACTGACTAAATAGTAAGAAATAGTTAAAATGAAAAGAATTTTTGAAATTAGGGCATTATCTTCTGGTCAAGTAAATACAATCAAAAGTTAGAATATTCTAGAAAAATCATATTTGTGCGTACAGAATACAAAACATATGGTTTGTGCTTACACAGTTAATCAGCTCACTAGTTATTAATCTCAATAACTTTACCAAATTATTGAGTTATCACAAACAAATTGGCCTCTTTATATGCAAACAATATTTCATTTACTGTTGTGTTTTAAATAAGGTACAAAATTTAAATAAATATGCAAGATTAATTTCATTCCACACAATGAAGTACTTGTTTTGCTTTATACATTAATATATTAATATTTTACTTATAATGTAACACGCAAACACGTTCATTTAGCAAAATTATCCATTCACTATGGTTTAAATTAATGTGCAAGCTTAATTCTTTTTGTCACTGATAACCCATCTTTTTTCTTATTTACTACAGAAATATCAACACCGCTATTCATTAACAATATACAAAGAAATTGTGCTAGGTATGAATGAACAGTAACACAATTGACAGTAAGTATGATGAATGGTATAAGCACCAGTGAGATTAAAATCTGAAATCTGCATCAAAGAAGTTTTGTATTACATAAGGGAAATGGTGGCACCATTCAGTAAATTACTGAAAAAAATATTTTGAATTGCTACCTCCCTATAAAATTGAATATTCTATGTTTCCAATTCAAGCACAATCACAAATAAGATTGTCATAACTCAAGACCATACATGGCCCAATTGCTTCATTTACCATGAGACAGTTGTATGTGACAATGTCACATTCATACAATTCTATTAATAATACCTCTAATGCTGACAAAACAGCTACAGGACTTTGTGGCAATATCCTCTTTCATTCACTTGAAACTTCCTTTCATCACTGATCTAGTATACTCTCTTCCAAACCTTACTGTTCATTTATAAAAATGCCTCAAAGATACATTCAACTCCTCTTAATGATACATTCTAATTACATGATAAAATAGAAGTTCATGTTTTTCGCAGTTGTACACATTAAATAACTTATTACAATATACTATTTTCCTTATGACTGAACTAACATATTCCTGAGATAAAATGCACAACAGGTCAATATGACTTTCACAAATTGTCAAATGTACGATTCTCAGCACACTAAATTTTAAGAGCGCACATTTCTATGTTTTACGAACGAGGAGATACAAATCGCCCAATAACAAGAATTATAATCGTCCTTCGCAATATAATTACTATATTGCTTGTCAAAATTATGTTATGGCATTTCTTGACAGAAGTAACAATATTAATAGAATGTACTTCAAAAATAAAGAAAATATATATTAAAATATATATATTCAAAATTCTCTGAAGATATTTTTTATTTCTATTAATATTTATTATTTATTTGTCGTTTCCAAGAGCATCAAAAATGAAATAAAATAAAACAAAAATGCTAAATTAACAAAATAACCTTTAGCAATATAACAGAGAAAACCTATTCACTAACTTTGATTCCTTTATATTATATCTACAGGTACACGTTATATTCAATGTAAATCACTACTTTTGAACACCATTTCATCCTTATCTGGAATGATTAAAAAAACATTGTCCATAACTGTCATAAAAAATTAAAAAATAAATTAAAACAAAAATAATTTGTGAAGAAATTACTTCATACAAGTAAATCTACAAGATCTTGGAAATTATAATTTTCCCATGAGATTCCATGAATAGCATAATTAATTATATAAAAAGTTGTCTTTTCTTTCATGAATGTAGATACTTTATGACTGCTCCAGGAAGAACACTCATCATTCAAAATTATTCAGCAATTTTAGTACACTGAGATTCTACAGTCATAATGGTGTTCAAGAAATAGTTAATTACACTATTTGATACTTCAGAAATTTTAAAAATAAAAAATAAATGCAGGGCTTCAATTTCACAGTGTCAATTGAAAAACCAATGGGAATCAGTATATACTACAAAGTAATACTTGACATTTCTTCGGTTTGTACAATTAAGAAACGTTTCTGTAACACAATTTTTAAATAAACTTAGCCAAATAGGTAAACTATATTATTAAAATTAATATTGCAAACAGATTGATTCAATAAACAAAAATTGAAACAATGAAAAATAATTGATAGACAAAATAAATGTGTCCAGGTCAACTGAATTGTTTAGTTAGTTTTCAATATGCTTACAACATACTGCAATTGCATAAACCTCATTTTCATTTACGAAAAGTAAGTACATACATACTTACTTGTGAGGAGGTATGCAGTATTGAAATTCCATCGAGACATGCTAATTTTAATCTAGTGTTATTATGAAAATAATCAACAAATAATATTTATCTTGTATTTAAATTATTACTAATACACATGCTATTATTATTATTATAATATTATATTATTATTTGGTTAGGGCATGAAATGAAAAAACACTAAAAATGTAATTTTGATTTCAAGTCAAAAAGATATCTCAGTCAAAATAGCTATTCTAAATCATTTCATATAGTAATTGCACTCTCAATGGATCTGAATAATGAGAGCACCAAAAACTCAAGGCGAAATAAACACATCTGAGCCATTTATTTTAAAATTCTAAAATCAAACAATCTCTGCTCAACCATGCTTTTCACACCTTTTGAAAATTGTACTAAACAAAAATACCAAAAGAAATTTACTCCAGAAGTTAAACACATTCAAATAATTTTTTTTCTAACTCCTCCAGAAGTAATATGAATTTGGGTAAATAAAAAGACAGAATTTAAAGTATATGATTATTTAGATAATTAATTACTATATTTAAGAACAATGGAAGCTAGGTACAATTCACTTCATTCTAACCACTTGTCATTTCATTATATAGTAGATCATTAATAAAAAAGGCCAAAATATGCAAATACTTTAATTCAATAAGTAGGATATTGTGTATCTAAAAATCACAATAATTAATTTAAAGAAAATACGACGATAAATTAAATATGAAAGTTAAAATAACATAATACTCAATTATAAAATAAAACAAAATGTTCAAATCATTCAGACATATACTCTGGTTTGGTGTCATTTATCAAACAAGGCAACACTGCCATTCTTCCACGTAAAACTAATGTTGTAAGATGTTGCACATTTAATAAATAATTTATTCAGAATACTTACAAAAAATTCAGCTCAATCAATGGTTTCATAAAATAAAAAAGCTGTTAAACTACTTAACATTATGGGAAAATTAACATAAACATCTCTGAATTTTTGTGATGATACACCCAAACAACACTGAAGTTTCTATTCCATTTCATTTACACTAAACTAGGATTTGCTTAAAACCTCATTCCTGAAATGAAATTTGCAAATTTGTCTGAGAATAAATTCAACTGACATGGACACAATCATAATATCCAGCACTGTAAAAATCCAATCCATCTCTTCAGAATAGTATTCAAATATATTCTTTATCAATTTTAGCTTAACAACTATTCACAACGCTCAAGCAATTACCCCTAAATTATAAACTAAAATCATAAAAGAATAATTGCATTCTGCATCATATTCATTTTGATGTGTCTTGCCCTCTCCATCATAACAACTCAAAGTTCGAAATGACATTGGCTCAATTTAATAACAGAAAAAAAAATCTTTCTTAAAGAATATTAATACATTGCCCAATATCAATGATCATTCATTAATGTACTTGTCAAACCAGATTTGGAATATTAATGCGCATTAATAAAAATAAATTAATGAGAATGTAAAATTAGATGCATCTTGAAGACGGCTTTTTTCCATAGAAGATATTCCAAAAGTTATCTATACAGAAGAATTTTTCAATAAATTTTCATAAGTGAAATATTTATATCTATTTTCCCAACAAACGTCCATCATAATACATGGCATCATTGATTGTTTATAAGCATAAATTCACAGAAGTTGCTGAAACAATGAAGTAAAAAAAAATTGTTGAGGTGTCATTTTAGTCATCAACTTTATACACTACATCTACCAGAAGGCACAGATCAAGTCCTGCTTTGAAATGACAACTAAGGACAGTCCCAAACACTAGAAATTGAATAAAAGTGCACAAGAACATTTAGTATGAAAGGTCTGTCGAGGCATTAACATCCAGGACAGTGAAGTTCCAAAACTACAATGAAGACTGGTAAGATAATGGCTACAAATTGATGTATAACAATTAAGATTTGTGTAAAGGCACAAAGGTATTTCAGAGCAACCAGCAACATCTCTTGTACAATTCTGAGAAAGCTATACAAATTCACAGCAATTCAAGAAGTGAGGAACGGATCAATGTACCATTTGAATATCAATGTAGAATGCAACATTAAGAGGAGATTCTTTTTACAAACATTTCAACGTGTCATACATAAATAATCTGTCCCCTTCAAGAGGATATCTACGTACAGAGTTGTATACTCTGCTCAGACCTATGTAAGTTTGACCCCTGCCTATTACTTGGCATTCTGCTCAAGAACATATCTCAAACATTGAACTCGTGATATTAATGAGATGGCACATAATTTTCTTTACAAATATGCCATATTCAAGCAGTTTTCCCTAAACACTCAACACAAAATACAACCTAAAATTCATAATTACACTAATAAGCACAATGAAGAAAATGCATGTTTAAAAATGCTACTGAATAGCTATTTCCAATTGTACCAACAATAAATACAAGACTATGCTTGGATAATGGCATTACAATATGTACATAACATAACAGAGCAAACAAGTTAATGTGACCAATTGGATTTCACACAAATGACACAGACATTTGTAGAAAATATATTTACGAGTATTACACTGAGATGGCTACATTTGCAAGCATTGGTTTACAATACCTTTGGTTCTCATTCTATGAAAAATCAGTAAGTTAATGCTGAATAAAAGACAAGTCTCTTTGCCTCATTAACAACTGAAAAATCCTTTGCTATGTTTGAACACAAAACTATTTAAATGCTCGATAAATAAACATAAGTGTTAACATAACAAAAGTGAAATTTACCAGAAGATACTGACACACTCAACAAAAGCAGCAAAATCTGAAAACAGTGTCACTAAAACTGGAAATTTCTTTTAAGTATTAATAAATCCTTTAAATTGTTCTTATGATAAACAGCAATTCTTTCAAATACATCTGAAAATTTTTAACTTACTTTCATAAAAAATTCTCCTTTCATAACTATTTTCAACAAATGCAAGTCTTAGGTAAAAGATTACATTTTTTTTACAGTCAAAAAGTAATTGTTTTGTGCTTTTCTTTTTTGTATTAAATTATACAAATATAATGGATTTTAAGTTAAATTTTCTCCCTGAAGAGAAAAAAAAGGGATTTTGCTGGATCTGTTAAAATGTTTTCCAAACATTCAACATGAATTTTATTCCAAATATACAAAAGTAATGCTGACACTATTAGACTTAATGATGTGCACAACTGTCAAAAATCATAACAATAAACTCTGTACACTGAGGAACACAAAAACACTGTAAAGAAGTTAAAAAGACTAAAAATACAACTTGCCAAACATGGCTCTATGGCAGATGAACGTAACAACTGACATCAGGTTTCAGTAATTCATTTTCATTTTTTCAACAATTTTGTGTAGATGCACTTGTGTGAATTGGAAATAGAGATGCTACAATGCACAAACTTCAAGATAAACTCAGCTTTGATTAGATACAGCATAGCTCTCTCTATATTCTGGGACCTCTTAAGGATCGAAGGTTGCACTAAGAATCTGCAACTTCTGATCACCAACTTCATCCCCAAGGAGAAGCACACAAGCACCACTACAGGCACATAATTATATTATGAAACAGTTTTTAGTTCATTGTTACTAATGTTTTTCTAAGGTAAACACCACACACTGGTGTATGTTGATCCCTCAGTTGTATTGCTAAAGCCCAGGACATCACTGAAACAAAAAATCATCTTTCATAAAATTCTTGAAAGTCATGTAAGTTATCATAACTAGGGGGTGGATATTTAAAATCTAAAAAATTTTGAAATTAAGCATGCATTTATAACCTAAGATTACAAGAAAATTACCAAAAATATAACTGAATAAAATATTTTTCTACAGTATTCCTAGAGTATTGTTAAAGGATTGAAAAAATTGAGAATTATAAAAAGGGTGCAAATAACAATTACAAAATATTTTATTGTAATTAATTTGCTCACGATTATCTTAATTGCTAGATCAAGCAGACACTTTTCTTTCATGTTCTTTCCTTTAATAGTTAATAATGTGACCCCATGACAGTAAGGAAATAGATTGTTTTAGTTCATAGAGTTCCCTCTGCCTTTGCAATTAAATAGATGTATCATTTTCCTGTATTCTCACTCTACCCAGTTTAATGCTCCTTAACTACAGAAAACAGGGACATCATATTCACTCTATTGGTTGTATTTTGAGAATTTGATGTGCATGATATTAGTTTTGAGAAAAACAGAACACAAATACTTCAAATTGAGATACAATATGACAAAAATGTGGACAAATATCAGAAATATAATCCAAGACCAAAATGGCCTGAAATACTTTACATTACCTTAAAAAAGATGAATCATTCAAATTTCAAATACATAGAACAAATAAACAATATAAAACAAATGATATCATTCACCTGGGTCCTATTAATAACACTTTTAAATTTTTAAAAATGTCACTGAAAATAGAAAGTTTCCAAAACAGTCCTATTTTCACCCATTGCAACATTCGTTCACTATAATAAAATAACCACTAAAAAACATTGAAAGGAATTTTGGATTTTTTTTCCAAATTTCCAACTGTAATGTTTTTTCGTTTGTTTGTAGATGGAGAACACAAAGGTAATGATTGATGGTGCCAAACTTGAATTAATTATAAGAATCTTTTGGAAATTCTGTATGCAAAACTTTTAGTTATGATTGTGTGATGGAAGTTGTCAAGAATGTGCAGGTTAGCATGCCTTGGTTGGTATGTGTGATGACCCATATCAAAACTAAAATTCCAACTTCAGTTATTTTCGCCACATGACCCCAAACCGAAGCAGGAAGCGGAAAATCGTCGCGCTGTAAAAGGGAGTGCTCTGAGGAAACATGTCGACAATCCTGGACACAACTTCCCTTGACAAAGAAAAGCAGTTCAGAAACCCCCCAAAATCATATAAATACAGGGCACACGAGACAACAATCAGAGAGACCTCCGTGCCGTGTCTCCGCCGCCAGTCGTCATTTCTGAGTGCTGTGCCTTCGCCGTTCGACACCAACTACCACCATGAACCAAGACGCCGTCGCTGCTGCTACGCTCGAGGCTGGGATGGGTGCCATGGTAAGCAGTTGACGCCATCACGAGTGCCTCTTGACCTCCTATTTATTTCCTTCCTCCTCTCTCACACTCCCCTTTATTCAACTCTCCCTTAGCAAGTAGAACGGTGCCGGTCATTTCTGAGCAATAAATTCATTTACAATGAACATACTCGTATCCATTTCCCTCCACTTCTCTTCCTGACCACAGAGATCATTTAACGTGAAAGATCTCCTGTGTGAATTACGCTTGAAATTAGCATTCGCACAGGAGGGACATCACATATGTTTGAAGTCTGAAGCAACCTCAATGCCAGACAACAACTGTAAGGCTGATGGTAGTAAAACCAGGGGAAGATTTTTTTGATATATTGATTGATAAAGTTTATGTATTTATGTTTACATGAAAGATACCTGAACAATCGAAACTGCCTTAGGTTTAGAAACATACAACAAATTTAAAACATTTTGAAAGATTATGTACATAACATTACAAATGATTTAACATTATGGTCTGCTTAATATTTTCTTAAACAAATTAATATATTGGTTTGATGGGGATCTGAACAAATTTAAAAGCAAAAAGAATTTTATCTAGGTCTATTACTGTAAAGTAGATTCTGGACTAATTAATGAATGGCAGTTTTTTGCATCATGTAGGAAAAATGTAACTTCATTATCTGTGCATGTCTTCAAGAATTCAGTGGGAAATATAGTTATTCAAATTATTGTTCCCCATGTTGCGGTAGGAAGTACTATTCCTTGACGAAGGACATGATGAGGAATAAGAGCCCAAATTTATTGCCGATTTACCCTTGAAAATAGATTTTATTACATCAGAGCAAATTCTTTTGTTAACAACTCTTGCAAAAAGCACTCATTTTTCTCTGCATTCCAAATTCAATTAGTATATGGCATAGGAATGGAATCACAGAATTTTGAAAGTGTTCACAGAATTCACTTCTCCCCATAGCACGTCACACAGTCTTTAACCGTTTTTGACATAAAATAAATAAATAAATGCCTACTATTGTACTGGGGGTTGTACCAAGTGGTCCATAAGGAACGCTAGATTACAGCAATCAAATCATGACATCTCAAGACACATTTAAATTCTGCAAAGAAAATATTAAAGGAATTATATAGTTTATTTATGTAAAAACTGGAGAAATTTAAAATTATAATTCTAATATTTTAGAGGAAAGATACTTGTCAGAAAATTAAAGTCACTACAGCCTTCCAATGATTTATGTCACTATCAAAAAGCATGATAAAATGCTTCAAAAGCATTTATTAAAGGCTGCATCATTGACAAATAATAATACAAATTTATTCTGCTTTCAATGCTCTTTTTAAATTTAACATTCTAACACTATCCTATCCACTTGGAGATCCCTTTTCCGTCTGAAGTACTGAGCCATTTACGAAAACTAAGGTACCATTTGAAAGGTATTTGTACGAACTACAGAACAGGATGACAAACTGTGTTCTTCAGGGTGAGTTGCATAAGTTTAGCACCTCCTGTAAGTTTTGAACAGTTGAAGTTATTGCAATGCAGTTTTCAAGAAAATGCATGAGGAAATTGTGTTAATTAATACACGTATTCGTTTTGATTTTATCACTTTTATTTTAAGAGACCTTCAGGCAATTTTGGGTTATTCAAATGGAACTAAACATATTCTTTTAGTCTATCATGAAAAAAGACAAATCCAATGATATACATATTGTCATATGTTATATAAGTATTTTTGTGAGAAAATTCGATTTTTTTGCCACTCGTGTTTAACATACATTTTAAATGTAACACTCCACCAACCAAGGTTGCTCAGTGTTCTCCCTAATAGCACGTTCTTGGAGCATTACAATATCTATTACATATAAGTGGCTAAAAAATAAAAATTACTCAAGAAAATGCTTATCCAAGATATTTATATCATTGGATTTGTCTTTTTACGCTCGTTATGATTGACTAAAACTAACATGTAGTTCCAACTGCAAAAACAAAGTTGCCTCAATATCTCGAAAAATACAAATGATAAAATAGAAATGATTACATGTATTAATTAGCCCCATTCCCTCATGCATTTCAATAACTTCAACCGTTCAAAAACTGCAGGAGGTGCTAAAGTTACATGACTCATCCTGTATATCACCCATTGTTGATAATTAATTACTATTAAAAAAACAACTAGGGTGAAGATGCAATCCGCAACACACTACAGCACTACTATTGTGCAGTTTTGATTTGCCATAACCTATAAAAGTGACAATTTTAGACATTTCATTCCAAGCTTAGCATTTAAGAGAAAGATACTCCAATCCATATTCACATTTGTGTACAAGAAAAACAGATCAATAATAGTGATAATACAAGATTTCTGCATGTGTACAATATCAGTTCTTACAAAAGTTCATAGTGATGTAATTTTTTAACATACACAAAAACAAAAGTGTACTGGAGACAGTATATTTGATTTCTGAAGGACTGCTTGGTTGGCAGTTGAGGTAACTACATTTCTTGGCCATGCAGGAGGGGAGAGAAGTCAGTCTTTCTCGTACGAAATTTTTCTAATTTCCTTGGTGTGGACTGGCTTTAAGGTCTTGCTCTATTCTCTGTCCAGTTGCCATCTACCGTCACTGAAAGTACATTTTCTTGACATTTTCTCAACTTTTCGGTTTCTTAATAGAAGCACAGAAATAGGACTTCAAGAATATTAATGAAGAGTAAAACCTCGTCCTAAATAGAAATTTTCATTGAAATTTTTTAAGCTATTGTTAAGAAAATGGTGATTACGGATTACAATCAATGCAAAATTTCAAGCTCTTTTTCACAGGAATCTATTGGGAAAAACTTTATTTGAAGTCGTTTGAAGCACTTCCACTCACAAATGTAATAATGTATACAAATTGATGGAAATGAGCGTATTAACGGCGCGAGAGATATTTAAAAAAAATTACATTTGTGTAATTTTTTAAAAAACAAAAGAATACACCAATATGAACTTAACATCATTTAGTCCACATAGCAATATCCGTTGGAAAAATTGAAGAAACAATTTGGAGCCATTTGTGAGAAAACGGCGTTTGAATGTTTCTGAAAATGAGGAATTTTGAGCTCATTTTTACAGAAAACTGTTGAATTTTCAAGAAACTATTTCACATTATTTAAAGCACATGTACTCAAATCTAATAATGTGAAGAAATCGCCTCTTATGTAAATATTACCGACGTGAGACAAGTAAAAATAATTACATTTTCTTAATTTTTGAAAAAATAAAAGAATAGAACTATATGGAGTTTATGTCATCGGATAGGGTGCATTTGGTACTACCACTACCAAAAATTTAAAGAAAAAATTTGGAGCCGTTTGAGAAATTCTTGTTTTTGTAATTTTTTTAAATTGCTAATATTTCACGCTCTATTGCATGGAAACTACTAAAATTTTCAAAAATGTCTACATGACCTTAATGAAATAACTATTTATGGGCAACAAATTCATTTGAAGTAAAAATCTGTGTTTTCAATTTTATAGTTGTAGGAAGACACCAAAAAATTCAAGCTTTTGCAATTTTTGCCAATTAAAGAGTTAACAGTAAAAATGAGACCTATGCCACTTTTATAGGTTTATTTTATTCTATTCTTCCAAAAATTTTAAAGAAAAATTAGGAGCCGTTTTTTGAAAAAATTTTGAAAATAAAGGGGGGGGGGGCTTCATGTTAAGTACTCCCAAATATTAATGAATGTTTCTCAAAATCGCAGAGCTTCTACTCAGGGCAGATTGACAGGGGTTTATTCAGTTTGGAAAAAATCGTACGAATAGTTCAGGTGCTAGTGTTGCTCACATGCACCAAACAGATGGACGTTTTGAAAAGAACCACTTTTTTGGTATCAGGGAACTTCAAAAAGTGTCATTCATTTCTGTTGAAATCTCAAAATCAAATATCCACAGCATTACAAAACTTTCTCTATACTACTTATATTACCCATATACACCTATGTATACCAAAATGTAAAAATGGTATGTAGGTCAAAAAATTTTTGTATTTGTACTTCAGTATCCTTTCATGTGCCTAAGTGCGAAATTTTCACTTGGGTTCTGCTACTTGAAACTTAGAGGTCAAGATCAAGTTCTTATTTTTAATTAGAAGTTTGAATGGCATTAACACTTTCGATCCTAAGGATTTATCAGAAATGTCATCTTCATATTATTGCAATGTCCTATATACATAGGTTATTCTGCATTTATCTTCTTTATCAGGCTGTAGACATCCCTCAGATGTTCGTAGGCAAGTAAAATATACTTCGTTATGTCTCTAATATAGTCACAGGACAATTGTGAATGTGTGATTCTATTTGTTGCATGTTTTGGCAACTTTTCGTAGAATTACATATTCATACCTACGGGCATTGTCAATTACTTTCAGAATCTTTCTTTGAAAGTAGTGTTCATGCTTTTAGCAACAAATACAGATGTTTAGAAGCCATATACAGATGTGAAATTCAAAGTGATTCTCAACGATAGAAATTCAAAAGATTTTGAATTATAGATTGGAACTGCATTCTTGTGATGAGGACAGTTCTTTTTCCTAGACTGTTGCCTAATTTGAGCAATGAAAATGATAGTGAAAAGAGAATGTTTGAGAAAACCAGTGAAATAAGATTCAACTGAACCTCTTTTTTTTCATTATTTTTTGACTAGAGTATTTCTAAAAATCAGGCCAGAAACAAATAAATATGCAAACGAAACTATTTCTGAACTGAAACAAAACATGATAATTGTGCACTAGTCTTGTTGGATGAAGGACTCCATTTTCCCCATATTTTATGACCTTGTATCTTTCTGGAAAAATCAAAAAGATAAAAACACCTGTTTTTTTAATTCCATTCTCACACTTATCTTATAATCAAATAACAAAACAAATATACACAAAGAGGAAAGACAATACTACAAGATCAGTTTCAAACTGATGTGTACAAGAGTTATTGTTTAAGGTTTTGAATAATAGCAACATTGCTCAGGACACAAGAGTTAAACATGGCGTAACCCTCAGGAACAAATGAGTTAAAGTTACATAGAAAATTATATATTACGCAACCTTTACTCGTATTTATAATAAAGTATTGTCAATTATTTTAAAGCAAGGTCGATTGGAGTTCAAAATAGCTGGAAATTAACATAATTACACCTTGTCCTCACACAAAAACAATTTTTCTGGTGAATTTACAAATTTTTAAATATATTTTGAGTTGAATCTCAAACAATACTGCAGTTTGGCATCATCTTTTGTGTGTGCAAATTTCTTTCTTTTTTCCTAGTCCCCCAACAGAAACCTTACAGTTGAAAATTTGGAAAAAGACCATAATTTCAATTTTCAGAAGGATGTAATTCCTAAGTGGTCCACTACTTACCATTGATATTTCACATAAAGTCAATACACCTAAGGGTAAAATGCACAGAAAAAATTAAGGCTGCGACTATTCCTGACTTTAAAAATTATTCTTTGATAACCGAAATATGTTAATTTGCATTCTATAGTTTTGGCAGCAAATACTATTACCTAGATAAAAACATATTAGGTAGGTATATATCATTTTTATTTGCAGGCTTAAATTAACCGAATCTAATGTAATCTATATATTTAAAAAAATAAGGTATTTTGCCATGGCTTCGTTTAGAGCTTCTACTGAACCGATTGTAGTATTTTTTCCTTTAAATGAAAGAATGTGATTCCTAGATGTGTTATCAGATATTGTTTGTGTTGATTCCCCAACATTTACGGTGTAAATTAATTAATTAATTAAATATTTCTTTAACAGTACGCTTATCAATAGACAATTGTTTTCTTCCAAAGGGTGGCCGTTTCAAAATCGATATATATGAGTCGATAGATATCCACGCTGCTTCATGGTGGCGCTGCTTGATGTTTTGTTTTGATTGTTGAGATTTGTTTACAATTCATCAAGGTTTTGTTTCAGTGTAATTATTGTATTGTGGCGTTGACAGTTTGCATGCATTTGCTTTTGTGGTGTATTTTGTAGAGAACATTCAGACAGTGTGTTTTGCTCGGTTCTACTGAAGTTGTTCACAGGTTATGTCAAATTCCGAATCGATGCCCACGCCCCCCACAAGACGCAAATGTACATTAACTGGACGCAGGGAAAGAGAAAGTCAGTGTAAGTGTCGTGATAGTGAGGTCATTTCATTTTCTGCTGGGTCGTTGTCTATGAAATGTCAGTTTTGTTCTGCTTTGTATTTCGCATGTGAGAGAAATTCTGAAAACGAGTTTACTCTGTGTTGCTTAAATGGGAAAATTTAGTTTACCTTCGAGCAATATGCCAGAAGAAATCAAAATTGTTTAGAGGACATGATGACACATCAAAAAAACTTAAGAAATACTATCCGTCAGTATAATAGTGCTCTTTCTTTTGTGTCATTTGGCACCAATATTGCATTGCCACCTGGTCATGGGCCATACGTGTTCAAAATTTTGGGAACTCTCATCACATGTGATGATATTCTGCAGAATATCTTCGTTATACCCTGAAGATCCAAACAATGCAACGTATTGTGAACATTAGTCTGGGCACAGTATTTTACATTAATCTCAGATCTCACCGTCAAATTTTGACGGGTTTTCACTAGTTTAGTTTAAAAAGCTATAACAACCTTGGGCTGAGTAATTTACAAAACTGTAAAGGTCTACACAGGCACACAATAGTGCATGGTTTAATGTAAAAATGGATGCCATTTCCCAACTATGGACAAAACATTTTCTTAAAACATTGTTTTCAATAACCAAAAACATAAAGGAATTTATACATAAAATATGTATTTTTCTGAGATGGTTAGGAAGCCAATTTATTTAACACTGAACCACTTAAAATGATACAATCCCATATTATTGTTTTTTTTTTTTTTTAATGTGGCATCAGAGGGTACTAGCTTCAAGATGGAATATGACATGACTTTTTGCGTCTTTCTTGGTCCAGTCGCAAGATATCACATGGTCACAACCTTATCAAGCAATGCTGCAGATGAAGCAACTCTAGCAGCAGGACCGAGAAAGACCCAAAAAGTCATGCCATATTCCATCTTTAAGATAATACCCTCAGATGCCATGTTAGAAAAACCCAAGTACAGTGTTGTGATAAAGCATTTGAAAATGAACATAAAGGCAAAATTTAATCAGGACTATAAAATTAGTTTCTGAAGTCAAGATTCAACATCATGTTCCAATCAATTACAGTTTCATATCAAAACCTTTATTTGCTGGTGACAATCCACTTCCCCGTATATTTCCTCTTTTTCAGCTTCTCCAGAATTTAGTCACCCTTTTTACATGATAAAACATTTCTTTTTCTTCTCCCTTGACACGGGTTGGGAGCCAATGGTCCGTTCCAAGACTCAAGACTGCTCTGACCACATCGTTCTACCATCATCCTACATCTCTGTAGTCCTTAGGTTTATATAACGGAGCTAACTTTGTAGTCTATTTGGCTCCATCCCATTTACATGCTAGAACCATTTCTGTTGGTATTTTTTAATGTCATTTACTACACTGTCAATATTTAACCTTGACCTTATGCTTTTGTTTTGAACTCTGTCCCCCAAGACCCCCAGTAGAGCTCTTAAATTCATTTGGGAAGTCTCTAATTTTCGTTCATCATTTTTTCTCAGTGTCCACGTTTCATTTGTGAAGCAGAGTGTGGATTGAGATATCACATTGTGAAATCTCATAAGGGTGCTATTCAGCATAACATTTTTAAATATTACTATCACACAAAAAATGTGTAATGGTAATCCACAAGACTTAGCAACCTCTCCCGGTTCAGATTACAATGTCACAACTTTGATTCAACTTGTGAGTAATACTTCAATGTTAAAATTATGTGAGTTGAGGTGTATGTCATTGCAACCATTTTTAATTATTTAATTTCTCTTTACTTTCTTACCTAATATATATCTACATAGTAAAGAGAAAGTATTGTAATGCTGCAGTGCAAACTCATGATTTTTTGACAAACTCATATTACGGGTCCCTGATACAACAAACTTTATTAAAATGCTGGATATTATGTTATAAACTTCTTTTATGTCCTCTTGAAACGTGTATATGTTGTAAATGAGATGCAGTGAAAAAAGATATTAAAGTATTTTCACCTGTTGGAGGCAAAAAAATAAAAATGCAAAAAATAAAAGGGTGGTTTCCAGGAATCAACTCAAAATTGGTTGGTCTTTATTCCCTATTAAGTCAAACATTTTACTTTGGTTATAATTTTATGAAGTTTCAAGAGTTTTTTTCCATGCGTTTTTGAACACGTTTTCAGCTTTTTAATGTAGTTTGAAAGGCTCAGAAGGTTTATAAAACTTCTGAAAAATTCCATTGAGACTTTGAAGTGATAAAAGAATAGTGGAATTATGCTTAACCATTAACAATATAATTTTCTTTTCTGAAAAAACAAATGAAAAAGAGCAAAAAACCATTCCTTTAATTTTACAGGTTAAAGGTACTGGTAGAGTCAAATTGAAAATCATAAACTAAATTTTCTTTATTGTTTTAAATGGGTTGATCACTCCACAAAAGCATTAACCCCAGGGGTCATTTTCACCATCTTATCCGCTCTACCCAATGTCTTTGTCGCGAAGCAAGCATCGGTAAGTATCGATGAAACCATTAATTTACAGATTAACCTAACACGGTTCATTCAGAGAGACAAGGGAGACTGAAAAAAATAAACACAAATACAAGCCCATGAAGTGAATCAGATAAAATTTATGATAGTTTCTAATGACCTCAAGTTTGCCGCCTGACCATAGTCAATTCACCTTGAGACCATGTCCTGGAGTAGGTACGGAGCCTGCAAGGCTTTGACAATGCTGGTATCCTCCTTTTGAAGCCATTTGTTGCTGCACAGCTTGTAATCGGGCACCTCCTACTTCCCCAGAGCCAATATGGCCTGTATGTTGGAAGTTTGTTGGTTCTCCGATCATCGAACGATCTATCCGACCACGAACTTGTCGTTGTTTCCTCTGCAACATACAAATCAAATAATACATGAAAGGTGTATAACAACAGGGTGGACCATTTTCCTGGAACAAATTTACCTCACTTTTTCCAGATATTTAGAATATTCTTTTTATCTTTCTCTGATGAATTTGTGGAGTATTAAAACATTATTTATCGAAAATATTACATAAAAGCAAATTATGATCTACAGGCTAAACATCCAATAAAATAAGCACATCAATTCTAATAATACAGCAAAATACTTATATTTATTTACTTTACAATCAATTAATATTCACAATTTTGCATTAATAATGAATCTGGCCAAACTTTATTTATTCAAATCTAGACACATTTCACTCTTCACCAATCTGTAGTTTTTTAAGTGGGTGATTTAAGCCTTAATATGTTTTATGTATTAGAACTGTGAATTATTGTACTTTTTAAATTTGGACAATTAAAGACTTCAGATACAACATACAAATATATTCAGCTCCAGTATATTGAGAAGTGGGAATTTCGCTCTATTTTCATTGTTATGTGATTGCAAAAGACTGGTAATTTATGCTTGTCTACAATGCTGGCCTCGACAAATTCTATGTTAATCTATTGAATCAATAATTAAAAACAATTTCAATGGGTGCTTCAACATAATCAACATTTGAAACATCAATTCAATACAATCACAACCTTCTGGTCATTAGAGAGGAAAAGAAATGGTCAAGAAACTCCTGTGCAGAAACTAAGCTTTTCTCATCAAAATGACATTAGAAACATTTGATCATCTACGTGGGAAGGCGACTGTGGCATTCACCCCCTGCCCTTTCTTTTCTTTCTTTTCCCACCTGAAATGACACACCTGAACTCTCAGAATAAGTGACTTAAATAGAACTCTTTTCTTCAGATGAGAGAGAATCATTAGGTCTAGTGGTGCTAGGAAAAGGGAGATAAATTTCCCAAGTTAAAGTGATAAATCCATGTACAATACAAGACCTTATTTTAAAGTAATTTAAACACAAATAAGGGGGAAAATTCTCATTGTAAATCCATACATTCTCGCTTTAAGAAGGAGACAAGTACCAGATACTTACTCCTAAATCAAAACACTTATAAAGAACATGGAAACTTCACAGAAAGGAGCAATGGGAAATTATCAGGGGACTTTTTGAGTTAATCAAAATCTTATCAC
Source organism: Teleogryllus occipitalis (assembly GCA_011170035.1). Lineage (NCBI taxonomy): Eukaryota > Metazoa > Arthropoda > Insecta > Orthoptera > Gryllidae > Teleogryllus > Teleogryllus occipitalis. The sequence goes on along the minus strand of BLKR01009470.1, from coordinate 86,890 downwards.
TTTTGAGTTATTAAAAGGACAATACAAGTACAAGAAAATGATGATATATCCAATGCTGACAATGCATGTGGAGGAAAGTGTGTTGTACCTCTGATTAATTTTCTGGATTATTATTTCAGAGGCTTCATTTATAAGATTACTACAAGTGATAACCACTAATGTATTCTGAATGAAAGTGTATTGTATATGTGATTTATAGCACCATTTATGCTTTAATAAATTTAAAAGCTGATAAGCGTTTTTAACAAATTTCTTTAGGTGCCAAAGAAACAACATGCCATGGTTGTAAAAAGAAGTCATAGCTGGTCAAAATCGCATTTGTATATAAATCCAAATCCATGAATCTCCACTTTTTTCTGAAATTGAGAACATACCCATATAACATCTCTGGTATTTGAAAAACTTTTTTTACACCTTTAAGTTTTTGTTGCTTTTTTTTAAATAAAAATCATGATTTTTGGAAAATATTTTTTGCATATCTGCCATTCCTCCCTAGGAAATTCTCAAAAGGGTAACTAAGTTGTCAGTTGCTAACATTTCAGCACTCCACACATCAAAAGGAAGTGTTTTGTGTGTTTTTGTTGTTGTGACAAGTAATGTATTTTATTAGTCTAGTCATTTAATGGAAAGAAAAGAGTAATCCAAGAAAAAATATATGTTTTTCTCTATCATTCTGTTTTTTGAGGTGCTAAATCTGAGCTTTAGCTCTTTTCAGTTATTTTTTTCCCTCCATTTGAAAGCTACGAACATTTCATGGAAAAGTTCTTAAATAAAAATAAACTACATTAAATTTGCTATAAATAGTCACTATAGAGCACATTAAATTTTGGCAAACATTTTGCAATCTGCCAAAACATTGTTTTCTAGAGTAAAATTTTAAAGAATTTTTTGAGAGAACAGTTCCTTTGCAGTCTCCAAGTTGAGTGGACATTTTCAAGAAATTTAATTTTAGTAGGATAATGGATCACGGGATCGGTCAATTAATGAATTACATTAGTTTGGCAACGTTTCGGAATATTTAATTCCTTCACAGGGCTAACAAACAAAAAACACAATCACAATAAATAAGGACAAACTCTTCTGAACAACAACATAAAAAAACATGAATGAACATACATGTAGAAAAATAATTACACAGATAACTAAATAAATACATTATATATTGTATATCTAAGTCAAGGTCATATAAAGGATACACACCTTACTAATACATATTGAGACGAGCTCGAATATACGCCCTGGTAACGGACCGGACCATATATAAAAATTCCCAAAATACCGTCTTCGGCAGTTCGCTAATTTGAACGGGGGCGCGAGAACCCCGTCACTGTCTGACGTCGGCCGCGGCCGCGTCGAGCGAAACGCTTGTCCACGAATAAGAAATTCGAAAGATAAGCTTGGGAACGATATCTTGTGATTGGCCGGTATCCGAAAAACGAGGGAAGCCAACGGCAAGAAATTTTTTTCCGTTGGAAGTTGAAGGGGTCTCAGAAAAATCTCGGAGGACGGATCGCTGCGGAACGCGTCTCACAAATCACGTAAAAACCGTTATAAGGGACGGTTAGTGAAGAGAAACCGGTCGCGAGTCGCTAGCAGTGAACTTCACGCGAGATTGTTTCATCCGAATACGGGAAGAGAACGAACATTGTACTCGTTTTTTGTTGATAACTCACAACGGAAAAAAAACGTGTATCAGTGGGAGCGAATTATGTGAATTCAGTGAGGGCTGAATCGGACTCTTTTCCGGCGTACGCCGAACAATTTTCTGCATCGCCGCTACGTCACATCACCGAAGCAAGGAGCCAAGGCGATAACCATTCCTGAAAACACCGCCAGAGAAGCATTTGTGTTGGGGAAGGAAGACGGGCGCAGAGGCGAGGCCGAGGCACTTCTCGGCCGAGAAAATTGGTACGGAGACGCAGCGGAAGGAGGGGCGGAGGATCGTGGAGGCCAGGCTACCCCGACGCATCGCCAGCACGAGCCGTCGCGGCCAGCGCAGCGAGAGCCCCGGAGGTCGCATAGGGCGCGATCGTCACGTCCCCAAACGCCGAGGCGCCGCTCGCAGCACTCGACTAGGCCAGTTCACGTAAAACCCCATTGGAGAAGCGTGAGTACCCGTGCGACAGACGGTTGCAGAACCGAAAGAAATGTAATTGAACGACGCTAAACCACACTGTTTCTTAAAAGCTTTCAAATATTAGGTATTTCAAGCCACATTTGTGAACGTTGATGTGTGGAACTCTTGAATGAAAGCCATGTTAAGAACAGAAATGATTAATTCACTTTAAACAAGTCACCCAATTAATTAAGTGTTAAAAAGGGGTGTTGTAAATAGTTTGATTAATTTTGCTCTGTGCCGAGTTTTGTTTAAGTAGTGGTTGAAGTGTATTATGGATTAATAACCATTTGTCAAGAATGAAAGCAATTCAGAGTAGGAAGGTTCAACTTTGTATTCTTTGGGTCCTTAAGACCAAGGCATGCCTGCACCAAATGGTGTATAAAGTACAATTCATTAAATGAATGATGAAATAAGGTGATTTATTGTGAAGAGAGGTAGCAATAATTGCTCCGAATATTCATTTCCGAGCACGAAGGTCGCGTTCTGTACGTGATTGTCAAGGGCTATTTTTGTTGAATTTGTTGTTGTTTTTTTTTTTTGTTTTGTTTTTGTCATTCCTTGATTGTAGAATATACAGCCTTATATGCCAGAGCCACAAGTGTTTTGCTTTGAGTATAAACCTGCCCGTATTCCCCACCCAGGTGCATTATCAGGCATAAGCCTCATCCAGGCAAGCGATTCGAAACAACTCGAGAGGTCTGACGTCGGGACGGCAGTGGACTGTCGAACGACGCCGGTAACGCCCACGCGATCTCACACATCCTTAGGACTAACGACTCCTTCTCGCAACAGTTGTATTATGCGCGGCGCGTCGGAGGGAAGGCCACGACGTGTGTTCCGTCGCAATATACTGGTCAAACAATGTTCCTCCACAGCAAACTCCAATACAGAGTTGCTGAAGCACACACGTCCGTAGCAGGTCCGACCATGGCCACGGCCCGAAAGAAAGTGAATGAAAAACCAGTGTATTGTCAGGACCACGTGCTAAGCAACTCGATGCCGGAACCATGCGTATCCGGTTTCATTAACATTATTCATTTATTTATTTATTTATTTACCCTTTTTATACATTTTGTATCTTTTCATCCGAACACGTGTTACGGAAAAACAATTGTTAACAATTATTTTTATTACTATATTATTAATAAGGTACCCTTAATAGATATCTTGAGTATTGAGAGAAAATGTAAATCATAGTTTATTACGTACTTCCGGTGAATGTGTGTTAATATTTATATTGCTTAACTTCATAGGGTCAGTTTTTTGTTGTATTATTTATTTATTTTAATTTTTTTGTTTGTAACAGAGTACATGTCAACTGGGGTTTGCACCACGGAAACTCTACAATATTTATCAATGGGACACTCATATGAATGAAGCCATTGACATCATTGCCAACACAACCAACCAAATTATTTATTTATTTATTTATTTATACATTATATTAATTTTTTTCTCCTTTTGATACATAATTACTTAAAATTATATTGTATATATAATATAGATGCCATACCAACCCTGGCTAGGGTGGGCAAATTATTAAATAATAATAATAATAATAATAATAATAATAATAATAATAATAATAATAATAATAATAATAAACTAAAAAAATTAACAAATAAATAAGTTAGTTGAAACCATCAACCTGGAACCCTAAGTATTCTGCCCGAATATTAATACACACCATACAGTACTCAATTCTCATGATCCCATTCACGTTAAGCTATTGAGTGATACAATTGGATATAATTGTGATATAACTTACCGATAATTATACTAGGACAAAACTACCAATATACATTATAACCTTCTGACCCTGGATGTAGATATGAGATTACTATTAAGATTTGAGAATGTAGGGAGTGATAGATACTGGTATTACAATCCATCTTCAATTAAAATGAAAAGTTAGGTCAACATTTAAATTTTTTATTTAAAACACAGAAAACTTTTTTTTTTAATAAACTGTGAGAAAAACTGGGGGATGAACATAACAGAGTGGTTAATTTACATGTGATTTTAATAATTATTTGAAGGAAAATATTTGTAAAAATAATAATAGTAATAATATAATATAAAAATTATATTATTATTTTTACAAATATTTTCCCTCAAATAATTATTAAAATCACATGTAAATTAACCACTGTTATGTCCATCCCCCACCACCACGGTCGAGATCAACTGGCCTGTTCCATCACCAAGAACACAACTCCTTAGGGTTGCCCTGGATCTCGAGTTCCTAATTTACTAGTCATTCATTGGATATGATGGAAACAGTTTTTTCACTCTCGAATTCTCATTTTAAGGTTGAATATTTCAATTGGTTTCTGTTGTCTTCATTGCTTACATGGTCTAGAAGCATAAGTCCTGCAAGAGATCTCAGAAATCTCATGGTTCTCCTATCTGATAGGTTCACGCTTGAATTTTTGCAATCACATTCAAGAACAGGAAGCATTATCACCTTGTAAAATTTCATTTGTGTCCTTCCTTACACGGTTAGATTTATTTGGATTGTTCCATTTATTGCCTAAAATTTATAAACACTTTTTTTTTTTTTTTTTTTTAATACCATTCATATCGCAATAAGAGATTCTCTGTGAAAGGTAGTCATATTTTTATTGTTGTTCCAGTATGGTATTTGCTACAACTGTTTTGCACCTCATACCGTAACAAACAAATTAATCTAAACGGAGAGAATTATCGTAATTTTTTCATTATTTGGCAAGACTGTCTTGGTACGCAGCTGTCTTGTTGTGAAATTCAAACGACTCATTGTTGCACTATCTTCATCTCAATTATTGGTGGTGAGTGATGAAAACTGATCAATACATTAAAATATTAGAAAGAACAAGGTGTTGATCTTCCAACACGTCCTCGCACTGTGTCGCACACCAAAGAAAGCTTTATTTTTCAAAAAGAACAACACTTGAGTGTTCCAGTGACCAGGAAATTCTCCTGATCTAAATTCAATCAAAAATCTATGGTCTATAGTGGAAAATAAACCCAGAAAAATGAAATATGACACAAAAATAAACCCTAAGTCACCCTGTCAGTGTCTGGTTTCGTGACAAAAAAAAAACAACAACAAAAAAACACACACACACACCACGGTGTTTAACTTTAATAGAGTAAATGCTCAAGATAATAAATGAACTTATTAACAATAAAGGAGGGTATATACATTATTAGTACATGAAAAGTTTACGTTTGGTATGATTTCCAGTGTGAAAATAAAATGTTCTTACGGACAGCGTATGCTCGGATTAATTTGTTCGCTATTGTATGATGTTCGCCCACAAAAGCCATTACTTTAGATTTCTGAATTGATATCTCTAAATCATAATTCTGTAATATTCTAGTTTGTAATAACCTGATTGTCAGCAAATAAAATTGTTTTTAAGCCCGTTCCAGTGATTCTCAACATGCTTTCTTTTTATCTCTGCCATTCATTTATGACATTGGCAATATATAAAATAGGAAGAGCAGGCAGAATGGACTGTGAGCATCTTGTTTTACCCTATTATTGCTTGTTTTCTGTCAATTCTTGTTCCAATGTCAATATATATTTCAGTATTACTGTACAAGCCTTTATGTGTATTTTGGAATTTCCTGTATCTTAAGAATTTCCCACACCTTCCAGGAGACTAAGTCAAAAGCTTTTAAGAAATCTACCAAGAGAATGCAGGTAGGGAGATTGTATTCCCTATGCTTCTATATCAGTTGTTCCATTACAAGGATGCAATCTGCACATGATCACCATCCATAGAAGGAATCCCAATTGGAAATCTATTTTTTCTGAGATTGTAATGAGAAAGCTAGATATCATAATTTTACCTAAAGTCCAACTGCAGATCTATACACATTCTATTACGATATTATCACTATGAGAATGATGTACAAGAAACTTTAAAACTTTCAACTCCTGTGATCTGAATATAGTTTGTGTGTGAAATTGAATGTTCATTATTTAGATCTTACTGTTAAAAATCAAAATGAATATATCATTGCCAATTGGTAGAGTAAAAAATGTAGCAACAGGTCATCATTAATTATTTGTCTTAACATTCCATCCAAGAAATAGTACGTGTAATTTTTGGCTTTGTTAATATGACAGTTAAGCTTTCTGCTCAATGATTTTATTCGAAATCACATTATTTGCAATACAGAAAGGCTGTAATATGCAAGCAAATATCCAGAGAAATGCTTCAAATACGTAACATAAAATAAAACAAAAACAGCACTTCTTTGTCTTTAGAAGAGAGACTGCCACTTGCCTCTGTTAGAATTTATTGTTCCCCTTTCCTGTTTAACACTGCAATATGAATAGTGGTTTTAATTTGCTGGTATATTTGAAATTATTTCATGCACAAAATGCTTTTTTCACTAACTCAACAAGAGAAGGTTCAACTCATAGGCGTTTTCCCCACAATAAGTAAATATTCCAAGATAGTCTACTATCCATGTTGAAACATCTTTTTTTTTCAATGGAGGCATAGTACACTTCAAGATTGACACATATACAATAAAGATGATCAAAACTAGATGTAAAATGCATGGTGCTTAATACGCTATAATCTCAAAACTAACTTGACACATGCGATTAGCAAGTTATATCCAACAACTGCACAGGGTTGATTTCAATTGTCATGTTCTTAGAAACTGGTAGGCAGAGACGACAGGGTTTAGTCACTCCTGTGGTTTAGTCACCATGTTTAAATGCTTAGACAAAAGACATGCAACAGGTAAAAATGATGGAGGGCTCATACGAGCCACACATTTCATTGTTTAGTTCAGTTACAACTAAAATTTGTGAAGGAAATTATATCATACAAAGTATATAGTGAATTGAATTACTTCATACCAATAACGCAATTATGTCCCATCAGGAAGTTTTTCAGAAAAATTTGCTAAGACCTGCAAAATTGCCTGAATATGCAAATAAACGTACAAATAGTATGAATCTCTAGTTATAATCATACAAATAAGTAAAATCAAAGAACAACTTGTAGCTAACAGTTATACAAATTTATTAACAAATACATCAATAGGAGGCTTTATCAAAGAAAGCTTGTAGCTAAAGACTACTAATAAGGACCAAAAAAAAGTTTTGCCATATATTTAAAAATTATGCAATTTATGAACAGTTGTGAAAACAAAAGCATAATGGGTGTCCCTTATTTTCAGACCAACATTTTTGAATGCATACCCATGAAATATTTTGAAAATACCATAAAACCCTAATGCCCCCCTCCCTCTACACTGTGGAGTTGCGATGACCAAAGTAAGCCAAAAATATATACTGTGATATACCAAAATGATGAACCATTTTTATTATGGAAATGTCATTTATATGACATAGAATATAGGGATGTCAATAGATGATCGCGATGTCGCTACGTGACAAATAAACAACTGGTGTTAAGGATCATTTTCATTAGGATGAAATGACAGAGCAGAGGCGGAATAAGCATTGTTTTGAGAGACAAAAGAAAAAGATATAAAATTTGGATGCTTCCAAGTTTTTAGAAGAACATTCATTCGCTTGAGCAACGCGGTGATGAGCGCGTCGGCTCTTGATATATTTTACTAGATCAAGGAAAGACTAATTGACAGTTGTATAAAATTAATTATCGTCTCTTATATTAGCATAGAGCATTCTTGGAGGAAATAAATGTGTGTATAGGCATCCACCCGAGACACAAGTGAGGGAAGTCACGGATTATAATAGTATCGCTGGGAGAATTTGTAACCAGATCATGGACATTAGGCGACGACTTTATCCAGAAGCAAGATTCTGCTGCACTGACAGAACGTTCTATGGGGCGCCATCAAACGAAGAAGTGGAGAGCGCACGAAGACCCACGAATGAATAACAAGGTTTTATAACTACTGTAATATAGAGAAAACTGGTCATGACCAAAGATTGATTCATTTTTGATTACTATTATTATTATAATAAATTCTAATTTGTTAAGTTGAAAGAAAGGTGATCATCATTGTTCGTTACATGCAATCCAGCATTTTAATAAGATTTTCGGATTCCTCACCATTCCGTATGGATGGCAGATTGAATAATTGGTTGCAGAGTAAGTAGCAACAATTATGAACTTCAAGCCCCAATTAACTGAGCTAGCACAACATAATTTTGGAAGGAGAGATATTTAAATTACGTAGGAATCATTAGGTTTCAAGTGTAACCTTTCCCTGGCACCCGAATTACATTTATCAGTAATAATTATGTTTCAAAATGTCCCTCCAAGTGGGGCTTGTTATTAAATAGAAAGACGGGACTTTACATTAAAGCAAAAATCCTCAAATGTGCATAAAACAAGAGATACAACTATATGCAAATTCAATTTATAAATAGAAAAAATGGATGACAAATGTTTAAAAAATTTAATAACATTTTAATTGAACACACCTGAAATTAATTTTGTTCTAATAAGGCCTCTAAAAAAATGAAAACTATTTTAGTAAGTCCTACAAAATTCTTATAAAAAAGATGTAGGCACACTTATTTCAAAAATTCTTTTCACATCTTTATTTACTAATACGTGTTAAAATATCCGATGAATTAGTTCACATAATATAAACTTGAACATATAAAAGCCTAAGTGATGGGAGTTAGAAAATTATAAATTTAACAGTTTACTTCACTTCGAGGAATACTAACTGTTCTCTGGAGTTCCAAGTCCTCTTATAATAAAAAACGATTTCCAATGTAATAAATTACAATTTAATGTGTAACCATTAGTATTAGTTCATTTCATTTATGTAGTATGACATTAAACAATTTTACATTCGGTTTTGAAACATCAAAACAAGAAAAACTCTACGCTAGAAAACTAGAAAAAAGTTGTGGCAGGTTTTCTGCTAATTGTCACCCTTATAAGTAACAGATCCTGTATGATCTATACACACACTTGCATCTTGAGACCACCATGTTTCACATAATCAATCTATAGCTGAACAGAGATGTGTCATTTACACACTAAACAAAGCAAATGAAAGAATATAAATAAAAGTCATGAGAGTTGGTGCTAACACAGTTTGCCAACAAATCTATAGCAAAAGAACTTTGTGGCTCTCAGTGCCACAGTAAACAGTTCTGGGACTTTAAAAAATGCCATTGTAACCCGAGGATGTAAGAAAGAAAGTTTAGAAGATGATTTATAGCCACTCTTATGGGCTATATACTGTATTATTAATTTTCCTTTTTAGTAGCAAAATTTAACAATTTTTTATTATTGCTGAAAGTATATATTTCCTCACCTGCTGAGCTGATGTTGGCTGCTCACTTGAGCAACACGAAAACCAGTGTAATAGCCACATCTCTGCCCCAGCCACTCGTCCAGATCTCAAGGCAGCCATCCTGTTATAACAAAAAATAATTTTTTGTACACCTTTTTTATAGATAAAATAGAAAAGTTCACAAAAATTTATCACATTATTACATTACGTTGAAATCCAGGGCAGCAAATAAGAGTTTCCTTAAAAAGAAAATAATGAACATGCCAGAGAGTGTAATGTAAGATAAATAATAATCAGTCACATTAGATATCACAAAATGACAAAAGAAAAATCGTGAAATGAATGGCCCAAATAAACTGCGAAAGCTAATGTTGACAGCTAAGTTTCCTTGATTGTCATACCCATAATGAATCAAAATAATATCCTATTGGGTGGGTAACCATAGAGAGTAAGAAAGCAAGAAGAGATGAATGTGAAATCACATAATCAGATATGTTTCCTACCAAGTATTTTGCAATCATATGTAGGGAATCTAAAACACAAGAGAGTTATCAACTTCAAATATTTATATCAAACAACCTTAACAGAGATTTGTTTTAATGCAATCAGTAGAGGCAGGATTTCCAAGTGAATACACGTTTTTAATTAAGCTTCAGAGAGTTTTCAAACACTGTAAATATACGTTTCATGGAAAACAATGCATACTTTTGCATGCTGTTTGGAGGTTTAGGTAGTTTTTTGGAGAAATTCATACATGACGCAGGTTTGGACACTTTTTTCATTTAATACTGTATAGACTTCTATCTAGAATAGTTTTTTTTTTATAATTTGTTAATATTAAAATTGATGCATATTTTGTATAAATTATTCAATATTATTATCCTTACTTACATTTTCATTGAAAAGTATCTTAATAATTATATTTTTTGTATACATAAAATAAGTATTTTGTAAATGATTCTTAGATTATGGAAACACACAGTTGTCTTCGTTGCTTATTGTTATACTACACATTTTGTCCCTCTAGCACATATTCTAGATTTGCAACGCAACTACTTGCACGTCAACAATTGTGAAATGAATTATCAATGCTAAACAAGGTCACAAAGGATAAGGAAGATTTGGGAAGTTGAAACTCAATATCTCTTGATGACTGACAATGGGAGGGAAAAATACAAATACAGACTCTCAGTCTGCTTGGCGCAATGAAGGACTTTCACAAGATTTTTAAGAGAGAAGTGTAAGTGGCTTCTTCTAAGGCTTCATATGTAACACTTCTCAAGCAATGGATTGGATGGCAATTGGCAAACGATAGCTGGAAACGTAATTTATTGCAATTACTGTAATATGCTGGAAGTCTACTCTAAAAATGGATCAATTACAAAATATATATATAAACCTACTGGTGGTGTGGTTTCTAGTTGTGTTCAGTGCTCAAGTTTATTGTTGCTGCAGAAATTATATAGTTTGACATGCTGGAACTCTGACAAAACAATTTCGCAGAAATACATATGAGGGAAAAAAAGAAAGAAAGAAAAACAACTTCAATTTTTATTGAAGTGAAAATAATTATTTTCTGGAATTAAAATAATTTTTTTCATAGTTTTGAGAGATATTTCTGAGATTTATGACATTGTTTCATAGAAACTGGTGTACTGATTTTATATTATATGCAGTAATTCACATATATTCCTTACTAAATATTTTTCTCGTGTTTCAGAATTTTACCTCTTACTTCAAGGTTAATGAACAAATCAAGGTTATTGAGAAAATGTATAACCTTAGTGTATTTCATATTTGTTTTTGTCTTTAAATTCATTTCAAAGTACTAGTAGCATCGCAGTGACTGTAAAAACATTTTCATTATGTCAACAAGGGTAAGGAATATAACAAATTTGTAAGCATATAAGGTGTGGAATATGATCATGAATTAACAAATCTCTAAAACCATTTAAAAGCAATACAGTGAAGCACGATTCAATATGTATTAAATCTAATTTTGTAAAAACGCCAACAGCAATTCAGAAATTAGAAACCGCAGAATTATCTCTAATGGAGTCATTAAAAATTGTTGAAGATATTAAAATCTCTTTTGAATATGTGTTTGGAGACGTGGGTGTGACAGCTAAAAAGAAATTATATAGTGTTAAAATTTAAACCCTAAATTAAAATTTCTAAGTTCATTCAAAGATGTAAAAACCATTATTTTCAGTGAAAAAGCAGAAAACGCAAAATTTGAATTCACATTGGCTCTTTCATCTTTAAAGTATCCTCCAATTACATCTCGTAATTTTCTACATTCAAAAGCATTTCTTCTGACAAAAGGAATTTCACAGAGAAAAATTTAGAAAAATTCTTAATCTATCAGTCATAAAAAGTAATGAAAAAAATTAATTGTACTGTTTCATTTAGTTTTATCCTATAACATGCATATTTGACTATTTGATAGTGCACAGACATCCTGTCTCTAAAAATCTGTAACTTCAACATGTTTCTTTAAATAAACTATGATCTCCATTGTTATAAAAAAAAATAAGATAAAAGGTTGGAAGTTAAACTGCCACAAAATGCAAGCCTTCAGCACTGTCGCTCACCATACTTCAAGAATTCATTAACTTCGATGGAATAAGCAAACAAACCTACATGCAATACATTTCATGCTAATGGCAAACTTGTTGACCAATTTCGTGGAGCTAATGTTCATTGGAATTGACAACGGACTTCAAGGAAAATTTCCTCATTCACCACAAAATGATTGAGGACGTGAGCAAAGTGATTTTCCAGTAAAATAAAACTTCACATCATTACCTTAACAATGCCAAGTTTTCTGGATGAATTTTCTCACAGAGACAGATTGATCATAGTAGATTCATATACTGCCAGTCAAGACTGACACCACAAGATATTCAATTTCAGCATTTATAGTTCTGTAAAGAACAAAACTTATGAATATTTTATTATGCAAATGATCCAAACACCGTAAGTAAAAAGTAGAAACTTTTTAGTTCAATGTACAGTTATATCCTGGAAAAATTAGCTAAAAATTGGAGGGTTGTGGGCAAGAGCATGGTAACCCACAATTTATGAATGACTAGAAAAGTTCTGAAATGTGCCCCACAAATCTACATAGATATTTTTGATCTTGGAATACGTTTTCGGAGAAAATGATGCCTTGTGAATCTTTAAATCAAGTCTTAAACATCACGTTTTGGTATTATTATTGGCAGTAAGTTCACAATTTGCCCATAAACAGCCTCCTGTAGGTTACCATGTTCTTGCTCACAACTCCCGATAAAATGTTACTAAAATGGGTTGTGTGCCATTTGGTTGTCAGAAGAAACTTCAAGTAAACAAAGTAACTAGTATTGCCAATTCATATGGAAGAACTTAACTGCCATATACCACAGACTTACAAAATATACATTTGCAGTTGTTTATTTTATATCCCTGGGTAATACATCAGACTGAAAAATATAAAAAAAGCAAACATTCACTAAATAAAAATGTAAATAGTAATTAAAATACAAGAGAAGATTTTCATAAACATAGGATGCATATATGATGCTTGAGAAAAACAAAATATCTTTATATCACTTACACTTAAGAACTCAATAATCTGTGAAACAACAGCTCTGTGCCAAACTTTGCTTTCTAACAGTAGTTCTTACTGGCCAATATGTAAACACAATGTTAGACCCCATTACTGTACAACTTGGCTTTCATGATCAAAGTTCAAAAGTATGTTCAGATAGACCTCGGTTACTAACACTGGGCTGAGTCAACAATGGGACCCAAGCAGGAATCAGTATCATCTAAAACCACTCTTAGGCAAAGAAAGCACACTTCAGACTCCCCCACTCAAAAAATTATTTAAGTATTAAAAATGTTTGATTTTTGTTAAATATGGGCCCATTAAAATTCACTTCATTTGATGATTTTAATAAAAACTTATTTAAAGCTTTGTTAATAAATATTACATTAACATCACTTTAGTATAAAGAAAACACCTTAACTGACAATAACATCATGATTAACAAAAGTACAATTCAAGGAACTTAATTTTCCTCTTTGTATCTTGAAATAAATTAATACCTTATCTAATTCATTAAACCATTCAAGCTATATTGTTTCATTTGAATACGAAGCAGGGGAAATTATAATTTAAAAGATTCTATTTATTTTTAATTAATATTTTGACATTGGTGATAAATTCAGGTTAATTTTACATTATGTTTGGAAACTGATGTCCCATCTGCTCAATTAGTGTTCACTGTAATATCGATTGTTTATTTTGTTTCGAGGTGCATTAACTGTAGTCTCATACTACATCTCAGGAGGTGGTCCTCCCTCACTAGAACATGAAATCCAGTGCCGACCTACACATTGGCTTGTGCAGTTTTCACTCCAGGTATCCCTGCCAACAGGACATCACCCTACCTTAAACAGGCTCTAAGCTCTCAACCTGCCTCCTGAGAAGTAGTGCAGTGCATGCAACGATGAAGAAGGAAAGATCTTGTGTGGTCTGTGGCCCATTTAAGGTACTATTCCAGCATTTGCTTGGTGTCGATTGGAGAAAACAGAAAACTACCAATCTGAGCAGCCAGGCACTAGAATTCTCCTCTAGACTGGTTGAATCTGACCTAACTAGTGACACAAAACAGCCACTGTCAGGACTTTAACCCTAGGACCTCCTAGTCAGAGACACTGCCATGGCAACAGATATTGCCCTGAGCACTCTCAGCTGTCAAAGAATATCATTCAACATTTCCCCATGTGATAAATATTCAAATATGATTTTTCAGGGAAGTAAATAACATATAAAGTGGAGATTCCGAGTAAAGCACATGTCTTTTTCATTGTATATGAACTGCATCCAACTTTGCAAAACCATCTGTGAATGTGCTAAGTGAACATAATTACATACATCCACCTTCGATTTTGAAAATTTTACACTCTTAAGATATTATCGATTGCAAACTTTTTTTTTAAGCACATGTGCATACGATAATATTCTATTTACATCAGAATCTAGCAATTGCGACAAAGATTCTTAGGGCACATTCCAATGTGATGTTATAACACTAATACTCACATACGCTTTTTATTAATTTCAGAATTGAAGCCAACATGCTGGCATTAAATGAATACATGAAACTTTCCTTTCCAAGCATTAGATCCACATAAACAATTGTCAAGACTTTTTTACTGTCAGAATTCTGTTCACTACGCTTTTGTATAATCTTAAGGAAATTTATACATAGACCTAATATTTCAAAGCTTCCAGCTTTCGGTGTACATTAACATCATAGACAAATTCAAAGCGAATCTTACAATTTATATACAAGTTCTATAATGCATCAATCTATATGATGGAAATTAGCATTTTCTTCACAACAGTGTTTGAATAAAAGACTGACTTGCTATTAATTTTGTGATAATTGAATGTTTCATTTCAGTACATCTCTTAAAATTTATTTTTTCTGGGTTGCATGTAATCAAATGGACTTATAACAGCTGAATCCAAAGATTTTTCCTGAAACAATATGATCCATTAATTTTAAATCTGTATTCAACAGGTCCTGACATGCATATAAAAGTATCGAGTAAGAAGCAAACACGCTAATCTTGTCATACATTCATTATCTGTTAAGTTACCCAAATAAAAAATGTGGCCTTCAAGAGTAAAATTCCCAATCAAATCGGTAAAAAGGAGAGAGATTATATTCATTTTTGAGATATATCAAGCAAAGTTAAAATTATTAGTTATTTGCATTTTTATCTGTGCTGTTCAATTATAATTATAATTACCCCAATTACACAAGACTCGTATGGTAGTGCACTTTATAAATGAAGTTATCACCATTTGAAGTGTGTAATACACATGCATTAAGTAATGACTAAAAGCTTTTATGACAAATATATTTCATCACAAACCAAACCTATACAATTAGATTCCATTGGTGGTTCAAATAATCAAAATAAATTCTTGAAACAGAGAAAGGAGAAAAATTAGCGACTCATCTTTATGTCTTAATTAGCAGACCAATTGATTTTAACAAAAAGACAAAACTGAGTATTCTTTTCATCAATTCTTCTAAGCATACCTCCCTAAAACTATTGTGAGCATCCATGGTAAGGTGAATGCTGTCTTGAACACTCATCTTGAAAAACCAATGTTCGTAACCTAAATACTAAATAAATCTTTTTTTTTTCTTTTCATTCTTCATTAGAATGAAGTTTAAATAGCTATGAAGAGCATACCATTTCAGACACACCCATGAATCTTTGAATTTACAATGACAGGCTCATGTAGTAAGCAAATACTAAATTTCTAGAATTCACTTCCAGAAATCTAAAAACAGAATGTACATTCTTATCCAATTATTATCAAGTTTATTATGAACATTTGAGCATTAAAACACCATAGACAAATCGAAATTGAATTTCATAAATGATCATATTCCAATTAATAGCAATATTGACCATCAGTAGAATTTTCTAATTTCCTAATTGTTAAGATAATTTTCTGAGATTTCAAAAATTAACTCCCCATGCTTTGGGGACATAACCTACGATAAGTAAATGTCAAATTACAAATCATCTCCATATCAGTAGGTTTTATAAGAACTTGCTAAATGACCTGCCCCATGTCTTACATCATGACCAGTAGAATAAAGTAAAAATCGATTCGAAAATAATAAGGAGATTTATAAAGTACATCTATGATTGACTATAGTTGACAACAGACTACTACATATCATAATTACATAAAAATCCTTTTTAACTGCGAATGTCGCATCAAAAAATCGTTACTACTTTACAATGAATAATATAAATATGAAATCGGAAATGAGAATAAGAAATCATGATCGTTCTCAAAACCTTACCTTGGCAACCACTTTGCAAGGCATGACAAGTCGGAGAGTGGCAAAGCAGATCATTTACCTCATTAAAACTAGTTACTCTGACGAATGAAATCAATTGATTAAGTATCATGCCACGCCTTCTAAGCCCAAATGTTGAAGAATAATTCACTAAAAATGCATGTCCTAGGATTATGACAATACGATAATCATTCAATTTGTTTGAACCTTACCTTGCGTATAGATGGCGGAAACAAGCTATTGCCCTACAGATACAGTAACAATATTCCTCAACAACATAGGATGCTCATTTTCGACTGTTGAACAAGATGAATCTCATTCGGCGAAGGTATGACGTTCCTACAACTTCTTCGTTAAGTTCGAAAAGTATATGCAGGTCTGGCTTATCTCACCGGTCTCGTGTCCTCTTACACTATTCCATATCCCTTCCTCACAGACCACTGACACTTTATTACACAATGTGGGCAACGAAAGACTACTCACGTATAGAGGATGAAGTGTAAAGATAATAAATGCATCCCTTATAACTACAAACCAATGCCCCCAACCGCCATTTTCCTCACAGCCATCGAATAAAACTAGTCGACGACTCCCTGCGTGGTGACGAGAATAAACATATCCAGTAAGCAACGAAAGTAAACATATATGCTAATGAGATCAGCTATTCGCACTTTAAAGACACATAAAAAACAACAGGATTTTAATCAAATCAATACATATCGTTTGAAATTAAATTAGTTTATTCAAGTGAAGTGGTAAATGAAACGAATACAAGTGGCAAGTGCGAGAATTAAGATCTATGACCCAAAGACATGTGACGTGTGAGTCACAAAGTGATTTCAAGGGTTAAACGATTATATTAGCTCCGCAAAGCACTGTTACTCATGAGCAATGTGTACATAATTTGTGCAACATCTTATCCTGACCCTACAACTTTTCGCAGAAAGACTAATTGTAGGCATTCCTTAGCATTTACTCTTGCGAGTTCACCCAAGTCTAGCATCGCCTACCTACATTAATTTAAAAAGGGAGGTCAGAATAATCGTTCCAAATTCTTAGCAAAATTGCCCTTTTCACGTAATTATGTATGAGTCGCCTTGTTGTGAGCGGACGTTCCTCCCAGAATGTGATTTTCAATTTTATCGACGGGATATTGTTAAACCAGGCGTTGCCACGATAAAATTTATGCATTTGTTAGCAATTTGATTCCTGCTACGTGCGGAATAAAATTTGCATCTTACAGTGATGCAAAGGTCTTGCAGAAATTGTGCTACATTCATTTTGCATCTGATTCCATCGTCATATCCCCATTCTCCATACCTGCTCCATACCAGACTGAGTCTGGCCTGATCTGTCACTGAGTCGTCTCCCCGGTCTTTTTCAGGCTGTGTGTGTGTGTGTTTTTTTCCTTCCCCTTCCCTTCAGGCGACGTAAGAGATGCTCAAATTGGTGGAGTTGGCGGAAATCCATGCTTTTGATAAAAATAATATTTACCCGCCTCGTGTCATAAATATTCTATATTTGTATTACGGGAGCGCCCCAAAACGATGATCTTCCATCCTCCACCGTCCGTTATAAGTAGGTTACCCCTGTTAATAATTTTTAATGATTCTTAGAGATTGGATTAAGTTCTGTTATTTGAAAGATGATAAAGAACAAAATACAGCATTATATCGATGACTTGAATTTACTTAAGTAGTAGGTCTATAATTTATTGGTACTTCCTTTGAGCCTACTTCGCCAATTCTCGTTCTTTTATAAAAATATTATTTTCTTGTGTTAAAAAAAAGCATTGTTGTGCTAACTTAAAATGTTAGATTTATTAATGAGAATGAAGTATCAGATCATCTTAATTCAATTTTTATTTAACTCACATTGATTTACTGTATTTTTTATTTAACTTACGGTATGCATTTCTTTTTTATCTTTTCTAAATATCTGTTTGAGGTCTGTTCCACATTATCAGTCTGATTACACTATAGCCTGAGGCACACAAAATTGCTGAGCTTTCCAATTCCAGGGATATTCAATTTTAAATTATGAGAGTTATTAAGAATCATTATTCTAAAGATTTTGTAGAGAGACTGATTAAAAAAAAAATTAATACTGTAATTACAAGGGAATTTCAAGAAATGTAATTATCAGAAAATGGTAACATTTTGCATAGTCACTGGTCAAGGTCAATTGTATCACTCAAACCTCACACTTGTGTGTGTCACACTCCTTTACTACCTGCTCTTTTTTAGCATATTTAATTCTATAATAATGTGAACCAAAAATTCTGGTTGAGTTTTTTTCCAAATATTCAGTAATTATAGAACTAACACATGTGTCAAGGAAACTTTTTCTTTAATTTATAAAACAGGAAAATTAAAAATATAAACTCAAAAACTTCAAAAATTATGAAATGTTAATTAACAGCCTTTGAAAGATGGAATTTTTTTTTGTCAATTAAAAATAGAAATAAACTCATATTGTTCCCAGTCATATTAAATGCAACCTGACAATTTATTGGTACCATTTTTCTCCCAAAAGAATGATTGCAATGTAAAAAAAGAACCAACAACAACTTTTAGAGCCAATGTTATTGTATTTAAGTATTTTTTTATTTATCTTCTTTCTACTTTATATTTATTTTTTCAAACCTTTTCTCTATTTTCATTTTATCCCATCTTATTCTACTAATTCGTAATTGATTTTCATTGAGCTTAGATGCAGGTTTTAGAAACAAATGCATCTTTTCATTACTTTGAATGATTCTTATGAAGTTAAAAACAAAAATGTCCTCTACATAGAGTAAAATTACTGTGAAAATGCACGAGTTAAGAATCTTAATTGCACACCCAAAAGGCACATTGAAGTGTAATGCATCCCAGTCTTGATTCTCAAGCACCTAAGAAAATAATTAGGACATGACTGAATTTGCAAATAAAAAAAACTATAGAGGAGCACTGCAAATTTAAGTTACGGAGTGCAAATTTCTGGTTTTCTTAAAATATTTTAGCCTATAAAATGAAAGTGAGAGAGGAGATTTACCTCTCAGTGTGTCCACTTAGGGCTTTTAAAAATTCAAATGTGAAATAAAACAGGGTAAGGAAATGTCAAAGTTTTGAACATTTGTTTTATTTATCAAGAAATGTGTTAATTAAGTAGCAGGCTTATTCCCTATATACATTTTAAAATTACCAAGTTAATTAATAATAATTGCATTTACCAAAAGAAAGTAATATTTTCATAAATGTCAAGGTCATATGAAGAATACCTAGGTGACCATTGAGTACCCCAGTTTCTAACAGCACCAACACCTGGCCAAAGGGATAAAAGGCATTGAGTGACTGTGACTTGTCATGACAATAGACAAAAACTTAATGGAGGATTACTCCAAAAATATAATACACTTTCAGTGCCCAAGAAAGGCTAAGATATGAGTGAGGAGAAGAAATTCAGCATCAGTGACAGGAACATGTAGTTCTTACATCATGGTATAAAAGTTTTCAGATCCTAGTTCTTTGTGACAGTCAATGATGAATTTACTAGAGTAATTGATCCTGTGATAATATAAGAACAATATTTACTTTAGAATATAATAACCGAGAAATCAAAACACATAAAAACACTTTACACATACCAGTGTAACTCAAATGCTTATATGAAAATGTGAATTGTTTCAGAAACAAAATTACCAAATTGACCCATTCTGTAAAAAGTTCTAAATGTTACTTCATACAGGGGAGGATTCAGAGATGAATTGAAGGGGTGGGAAAAATTGCAGACACATGCACATGCTTGCACACACACACATATGATTATTCAATGTTAATATAAATTATAAGAGTAATAAATTATTTGTAATATGCCTTTAATGAAATATAAAAAAATATGAAATTTCATATTTAATAAGTACCTTCTTTATGGATTTAAATTCAAACAATAACAATAAAAATTAAAATAACAAAAATAATAATAATATTTTTTATTTTAGATCATTGAATTCAAAGTTGCTAAACAATGATAATTTAATATAATACATTTTTCATTCTATTATATAAATGTGAGCATATAAAATTTAAATAAAAACACATGACATCAAATTACAAATTAGAAATTTATTTAATCATATAACAGCAATGTATTACATCTTTAGACTTTAGCAATGTTCTACAGCTAACTTTTACAATACAACAATTCGCCTGCAGAAGCAAAAATGCTACACAAGAAAGCTCAGCACAATGTTGTTATAAATTATAAACAGGGCAAATTATTTATTACATAATTCTTCCTAACAACATATAAAACCATTTAATTTAATAAGTACCATAGAGTTTTAAATTAAATTGTAATAATTAAAAAAAAATCATTGAACTAAAATTTGCAAAACAAGGAAGGTTAATATATTACACTTTTCATTCTATTTCTCAGATGTGAACTTATAGAATTTAAATAAAAACATGTGATATCAATTTATAAATTAAAGGTTTATTTAATGATTATAATAGCAATGTATTATATCTTTAGACTTTTGTAATACAACAATTAGCCTGCACAAACAGATATAAGACAGTTCATATATTCCTTAACTTGTGTGGTATTCAATCTCATCACATTCAGGTTCACCCTTTGTTATGATTTCTACAAATGTACTTGGTTTATGAGTATTGACATACCAATGACATTTGTTTCATATGCTAAAATTTTTAAGAAAGCCAGATTGGTCAAATTTCAAGAAACTTTTTGTTGATGATTGTAATATAGTTCAATTATTTTCATGTCTTCCTACAACTACAGTATTGATGATAGAAATTTGTATCCTTAATGAAATCGATTCTTTAAAGACAGATCTTGAAATAAGGTCATGTATAATTTATCAAAAATATGAGTAGTTTTTGTGTAATTTTGCGTGAAATATAGACAATTAAATTTTTTTTTCAAACAATTTTTTTCTCAAAAAGGGCTCCAAAGTTTTTCTAAAATTTTCTCCTCATATGTATCAAAGGACTATAGTGGTGGTAGTGTCACTTCCCTTGAATTCTGTATTTTAGAAAATTGCAAAATTTTAACATTTCAAAACTACAAAATTGATGATAAAGATTTTTTTATTAAAAAACTGTGTGAAATATAGGCAGTTTACATTTTTTAAATAAATTTTTTCTCAGAAATAGCTCCATTTTTTTTATAAGAGTAGAACAGGAGCACTGAAAAGGATGGTACAGGTCTCATTTTCGATGAGCTCTCTGATAGTTCGAATATGGGAAATTTTGGAATAATGCGAGAAAATGTGTACAGTTGTGGCAACACTAGATTTAGAACAGATTTTATTTAAGAAAAGATCTCTATTACCAAAATTGTGTCGACCTGGATGGCCGAGGTGGCTAAGAGCAAGTCAGCGCTTCGGCCCAAAGGGTTGCGGGTTCGAGTCCCGCCTTGGGCATGGTTGTTTGTCCCTTGACTTTGTATGTGTTGTCGCGGAGGGCCTCGCGTTCTGCTGACCCCAGATCAGAGGAGCCCGCAAGTGTGTTTGTCTAGTGTATGGTCGAATATGCGTCCTATCGGGACGTAAAGGTAACCGGCTTTTGGCTGGATAAAGACCTAGAAAAAAAATCAATATTGTACTTTCGCGATGTTAATTTTTTGTAATTTTCGAAAATATATAAAGTTCGCCGAAAATGGGACCAGCACTAATCCTTTTATTTTCTTGCATATGTACGTATTTAGGTAAATTATTACACTATATTGGGTAAAGATATATTATGGTGGGGGTGCTCAATATGTAACTAATCTTAAACTTACAACTAGACCTATTTTTATGGAGTAATGTGTGAGAAAGTTGAAAGAAAACTGAATACTACCCGGTTGATCTGACCTCGCTCACTCTGCGATTTTGAATAATATTCATTAATTTTTGGGGGTACTTTACATGCAGCCTCTGGGACATTTTCAAAATTTTCTCAAAAATGACCACAATTTTTTACTACCTCGCACTTACTTCGTAGGATGAGAAAGTTATGTAATCGTGCATAGGAAAACAGCGAATTTTTGGCAGAAAAGGGGTAGCAAAAGAAGATATGCAAATCTGTCCCCGGGGATAAACATTTTTTATGTTGAAAATCGTAATTGAAGAGTAAACTAGAGTAAACTAGCTTCAGAATAGCACAGACTTTCTCGCTGTAAAGTTTTTAAATTTGTTTGGTGTGTACTGGTACTGTACAGTCTTGTCCCTCCTTCTTGCCTGCTTCCTGCGGCACAGAGAATTTTTTTTTTAAATTTTCGCCACTTTTCCGTTTCCAAATAGTACAACCTAAATTATATTTTAAGAGTATTAAAGAAGGCTGTAACGTCGTCCTAAATAGCAATTTTTATTGAAACATTTGAAGCCGTTTTTAACAAAATGATTAAGCATGACTGTAAATGCGAAATTTGAAGCTCCTTTTTAAACAGGAATCTATTGAGTTTCGAAAAACTTAATTTAAAGTTCTTTGAAGTACTTTCACTAACAAATGCAAAAATGTATACAAATCGATAGAAATGTGCATATTAATGGCGTGAGAGATATTTCAAAAAAATTACATTTATGTAACTTTTGAAAAAACAAAAGAATACAGCAAAATGAACTTTACGTCATATTAAACAGTGCATCTAGCACTGTTTACATCTGTGCATCTAGCACATCCATTGGAAAAATACGTGTATTTCCGTTGAAATCTTGAAATCGATTTTCTGCAGCATTACATAACTTTCTCTATACGACGTATATTACTCCCGTACATACGTATGTATACAAGTAAGTAACTAGAGATGCTAAAGAATGGCACAGACTATCTCGTAGCAATTTTTTCTAGTTTCCTTGGCGTTGACTGGTTTTAAGGTCTTCCTCCATTCTCTGGCCAGCTGCCATCTATCGTCACCAAAAGTACATTTTCTTGACGTTTTCTTAACTTTCGGTAACTTAATAGTAGAACTGAAATATTACTTCCATATTTCCATAGATTTGTATACATTACTAGGGCCCGGATAATTATGTTCTGAAAATTGGGAAAATATGTACTTAAATATGTATTATAATATACAGAAATATCTACTAAAAAGTTAAAAATATGTAACATTAATTATCATTATATCAATTCCTTTTATTAAAATACTTTCATCTAAGTGTATAGTGCTCTATTTCATTTTTTATTATTTATTTTTACGTCAAAAAACAGTTAAAACTGCGTATGACGTGCCATGGGGAAAAGTGAATTGTGTGCACATTTTAAAAATTCTGTGACCCGTACACTAAGTCATATACTACTTGAATTTTGAATTAAAAAAAACCTCCCATGTAATAAAATCTATTTTCAAGGATAAGTAAGCAATAAATTTTGGGCTCTTATCCATGTTGTCCTTCGGAATAATACTTCCTGCCACGACAACATGGAAACGATAATTTGAATAACTTTATTTCCCACTGAATTCTAGAAGACGTGCACAGATAACGAAGCTACATTTATGTCCAGAGGCAAAACAAGGGGCCATCTCAGCATTTGCTCAATGGATCAGGGAAACTGGACGAAAAACCTGATGGAGATGGGGGTCATTGACCCAGAAGCTGCGATACAATACTTGTTACATATTATTTAGAATTATACTGTCCAATTACACAATTATTTACTTATTAATTATACAATTACAGTCCAATTACAATTACAGTACATTATACAGTCATTAACATATAGACAAAAATTAAACATTTAACACCTCAAAATCCTATTATTTAAAACGATTTCCGTAACAAGAAACAAATATTTGTTCCAAATTTTTAGCAATGAAACTTTTCCTCTTACCTTGTAAGAGCACCTTGTACAATCTAAAAGAGCTTTCAACATCGCACGAAGTCACTAGTGCGTTTTTAAACTTGCACATATCCGCTGGCGTGTAGTCAATATCCAATGTGACGGAGCCATCTAAAGCTAGCAGCGCCCAGAAACCAATCTCAACCAAACTATTTCCTTAATTATAGGCTAATTGTGGGCTAATTAAGTAGTCTATTCCCGAATTTTAGGCTCTTTTGGATTTCCCAAAATCGTGGACGCTGCTAGCTTTAGACTAAAGCTGGCAGCACCCACTCAGAAAATCCTTTTAAAAATCAATTCAAAAATCTGAAACCCTACCCAAAATGTAAGAATAATACTGGGCTAAGGAAAAACAACTCCAGCATTTATATTCCAAAATTCAGGGCTGCACAAAGAGAACCAATTAACATTGGTTCTTATGGGCGAATAAACAAAAAAAATTTAAAAAAACACAGAAAAATCTGAAACCCTACCCAAAATGTAAGAATAATTTTGGTTTCTAGGAAAAAAATTACTCCCGCATTTATATTCCAAAATTCATGGCTGTATATTTACTATATACTAATGAAAAGTATTCCAATTTTTTCCCAATCTTCAATATTTTCGTCTTCTTAAAACCTTAATATCCATCAATAGAATACAGTCTGAAAAAATACAAGGGAGTTTGACATTACCAAAAAATAATTTTGGAGTTCTCTTCTTTGTTTCCAAAAAACAGAAATTCCCGTGCAAACGATGAAAGAACTTTTAACCGTTTCCCCATTGCTCAGTAAATTAACTCAAAATTACTGAACGTATAGAAACAAAGAATTTGTGGGCAATTATACACATGTTGGGGAATAAAATGCAACATTCAAATAATTTTGGGCTAGTCTTGTACAATTAAAAAAATATAAACTAATAAAAATTATTCCAATTTTCCGATCTTCAATAGTTGCGTTGTTATTAAACATAAACTACAAGACTTTCTCTTCTAGCAATCGAATATTATCTAAAACACATACAAAAGAGTTGTACAATGCACAAAAATAATTTTGGGCTTATCACCTTATCCAAACAACACAAAATTCTCGTGCGTACGATATTACACCTTTTAACCATTTTCCCATTGCTCAGTAAATAAACTCAAAATTACTGAATGTATAGAAATAAAGTATTTATTGGAAATTTTACACACGTTAGGAAGTAAAATGCGGCATTCAAATAATTTTCGACATGTCTCGTTTTTATCAAAAAATATATTAATCAAAATATTCCCAATTTTTTCCAATCTTCAATATTTGCGTTGTTATTAAACCTAAACTACAAGACTTTCTCTTCCAACAAATAGAATATTGACTACAATACATACAAGCGAGTTCGACAATGCCCAAAAATAATTTTGGGCTTTTCTCCTTTCTTTCCAAAATATGGAAAATTCTCGTGCGAACGATATTAGACTTTTTGACCACTATATCATTCCAAAGTATGTAAACTCAAAAAAACAGAACATATGGAAATAAGGAATTATTGGAAATTGCACACATGTTGACGAATGAAATGCTATTCTCAAATAAGTTTGGGCTGGCTATTCTTATTGAAAAAATATATACTAATCAAATCATATCAATTTTTTTTCCTTTCTTCAATATTCACGTTGTAATAAAACCTCAACTACACGACTTTCTCCTCCAGCAATCGAATATTGTCTAAAACACATACAAAGGAGTTCGACAATACCTAAATATAATTTTGGTCTTCCCTCCTTTGCATCCAGATATTGGAAAATTCCCGTGCGAACAATATTGAACTTTTGATCACTCTCCCATTACTTAGTAAAAAAATCAAAATTACTGAACGAATAGAAATAAGAAATTTATTGTAAATTGTAGACATGTTAGTAAATGCAATGCAATTTTCAAATAATTTTGGGCTAGTCTCGATCTTATTGAAAAAAAATATACTAATGAAAATTATTCCAATTTTTTTCAATTTTCAATTTTTTCGTTGTGATAAATTCTAAATTTCATGAAATTCTTATCCAACAATCAAATATTGTCTAAAACACATGCAAGGCAATACAATAGTGATCGATAATAATGTTGGGCTTCTCTTTTTCTATCCCAAAAGTTGGAAATTCCACTACGAACAATATTAGACTTTGTAATGATAACCACTTAATCATTACGCAGTAAGTAAACTCAAAAATCCAGAATGTAGGGAAATAAAGAATTTATTGACAATTGTACACATACTGGCAAATGAAATGCGACTCACAAATAATATTTGGCTAGTTTCGATCTTTTTAAAAAATAATGTACTCTATTCAAACCATCCCCAATTTCTTTTCTTCTTTTTGAAAAAACAGAGAGATTTCCCATGCGAACGATATTAGACTTGTTGATCACTTTTTATTGCTAATTATGTATATTCAAAAATACTGGACGTTTGAAAATAGGGTATTTATTGGCAATTGTACACATGATGGCAAAAAAATGGGCCCTGAAATAATTTTGGTTAAGTCTTGAATTTATGAAAAGAAGTATACACTAATGAAAAGAATCCCAATATTTTTCCGATCTTGAATATTTGCGTTGAGATAAAAGCTAAACTTCATGACTTTTTCTTCCAGTAAGCGTATACCACAAACAATGGTGTTCGATATTGCCCAAAAATAAATTTTGTACGTTCCTTCCAAAAAATGGAAGATTCTCGTGCGAACGATATTTAGACCTTTTGACCACTTTCGTGCGTCTCAGTAAATAAACTCAAAAATTCAGAAGTATGGAAATAAGGAATTTATTGGCAATCGTAAACATATTGGCAAATAAAATGTGACCCGCAAATAATTGTTGGCGGGGCGTTGTGATGTAACAGAAAAATGTTTTTGGTGTCATTAAAGACTCAAAATTATAGCGCATGATTTTTTTTAGTTATGAAATATTGAGGTGGTTCTCATTGTCTTATTCTCGTAGTTAGAGGTGGGTTACGAAATTTTAAAAAGTGACCAAAATTCCCACGTATTTACTGTACAAGAATTTTCGAATTTTTAGTAAGTGCGGGTGCATACTCTACCATTTCCAATTTTTGAAACCATAATTGTGGGTGATTGTGGGATAATAGAACAAATTCTTTTGGTGTCACTAAAGAGCCAAAAATTAATCCCAAATTATTGGGCAAAAAATTTGAGTTTTGAAAAATTATGGTGCTTTATATTTTGTTTCTAAATTAGGGGTGAGTTTCGGAATTTTGAATAGTAGCCAACAGGAGCCAAAAATTCAATTACTTCGAGCATGCAAAAAAATTTGATATTTTATTAAGTGGGGGTGCTAACTTTACCATCCCCTATTTTGAAACCTTATTTTCGATGTGTTATGGGAATCAAAAATAATTTCTTTGGTTTCACTGAAGAGACCAAAATTAGCCCAAATTTATGGCGCAAGAATTTTTGAGTTTTCAGAAATTGGGGTGGTTTGGGGTTTTTGTTTTCTTATTTAAGGGTGAGTTTCGAAATGTTGAAAAGTGGCGCTCGGAAGCTCAAAATTTACTTGTTTCAACCGTGGAAAGAAAATTAATTTTGAGTAAGTGGGGATGCTAGCTTTACCAGCCTCAATTTGATACCTAAATTTCGGGGTGTTGGGAGGTAGCCCAAAATTTTTGGAGGGGCTAAAATTATTCCAAAATATGGTGCAAGAATATTTCAGTTTTTCGAAAGTGGGACTGCTAGCTTTACAGACGTCCCGTAAGAACCAACGTTAATTGTTTCTCATTGTACAGCCCTGAATTTTGGAATATAAATGCGGGAGTAATTTTTTCCAAGAGCCCATAATTATTCTTACATTTTGGGTAGGGGTTCAGATTTTTTGTGTTTTTTTTATTTTTGTTTAATCGCTCATAAGAACCAATAATAATTGTTTCTCTTTGTACAGCTCTGAATTTCGGAATATAAATATGGATGTAATTTTTTTCCTAGAAACCAAAATAACTCTTACATTTTGGGTAGGTTTTCAGAATTTTTCTGAGGTTGTTTGGTTTTTGTTTATTTGCCCATAAGAACCAATGTTAATTGATTCTCTTTGTACAGCATGAATTTTGGAATATAAATGCGGGAGTTTTTTTTCTAGAGCCCATAATTATTCTTACATTTTGGGTAGGGTTTAAGATTTTTGAATTGATTTTTAGATGGATTTTATGAGTGAGCGCTGCTAGCTTTAGTCTAAAGCTAGCAGCGCCCACGATTTTGGGAAATCCAAAAGAGCCTAAAATTCGGGAAAAGAGTACTTAATTAGCCCATAATTAGTCTATAATTATGGAAATAGTTTGGTTGAGATTGGATTTGGGGCGCTGCTAGCTTTAGATGGCTGGAGCGATCCTTAAATTATGCAATCTCTGCCTGAGTAGTGGCCCTCACCACTTCTCAGCGAGCGTAAGTAGACAGCGTAGCCCCGTGACCGCAGTCACCCGTTGAAAAAAATGTTCCACAACGGCGTCCCAACACATGGGCACGCCCAACACTACGAGCCCAACTTGTCTCCACACCGCCCTGGGCGCAAGATTTGTGCGTTCGCACGAGGTTTTCACTCAGTTCAGAACTCACCCCCGCGCTTTGCGCTTTGCGCTCTCGCTTATATACCTTTCAAACCACGCGACACGCAACATCTTCTTGCGTTCGCGCGGCAATTCACGCCACGTGACTGTTGCGCCGCTACGCATTTTGGGCATCCCTTTCCATGGATTTCTGGAAGTTCCCAAAATACCTCAGAGAGCTTCTGTCCCTAGCTACCGCCTACTCAAATTCTCCTTTACTGTCTCCTACCGGCATTCTCTGCCTGCACTAATCCTGCCACGCCTGGCAGGCGCCGATCTTCCTGCTCATGGATACTTTAAGGAGTACAATGCGTTATTGTATATACGTATGTATACGAGAAAGTAACTAGAGGTGCAACAGAATGGCACAGACATTCTCGTAGTAAAGTTACCTTATTTCCTTGGTGTGGACTGGTACTGTACAGTGTTGCCCTCCCTTCTTGCCAGCTACCAACTGTCGCCGTTCACAGTACATTTTTTTGAAATTTTCTCAACTTTTCGATTTCCGAATAGTAGAACCGAAGACCTTATTTACTATATATTCACTTTTCACATTAAATAGATTTTATAACATGTGTGGGACAATAAGAACATCAAAAAACAAGACTTTAAAAACCATGCAACTCAAATTCTACAAAGCAATGGCAGTACCCATGCTAACTTATGCATCCGAAAACCAGACAATAAATAGAACAGACAGATGAAAAATAGAAAGCGCCGAAATGAAATTCTTACTTCAGTAACAGGTTACAGTATCTTAGATAGCAATATAATGATGACATCAGAACCGAACTGAATGTATTCGATTTGATGGACATAATTCAATCGTTTAGGGGCAACTGGCATGATCATATTCAACGCATGCCTCAAAACAGAATTCCCATAATAATGTACAAGTACAATCCTAAAGGAAGAAGAAATGTTGGCCGCCCGTTAACAAGATGGAAAGACTCACTCTCTTGATGTGGAAACAGGCCTTAAGGCCTAAGTCCATCAAGCAGAAGAACAAGAGTACATATATTCACATATTTTACCCAAAAGAATATATTTTTACATATTACCGAATTTTTTCATTTTTCTACAATTTTTTAAATTTAATTCTTCAATTTTTTTGTATGTTTCCGTTGAAGAATCTCTCAGACAAATAATGCAGCATTGTCATTTTTTAGCATCCTCTTTAAAATGTCGCTGTTGAATTGCGTTAAAATGAGTCTTTTCATTATATCGACAGTAATGCAAATAAAAGGACAAAGCGACGACGCAATTCAAAGTTTCTGGTGTGTCAGTTTTCAGCACGAGTATTGCAGAGAACAGAACACAAGTTTGGTTTGTGAAAATGACACGTTTAGGAGGCGATATCGCGCACCCACTACGCAACTTTCAGGGGTCTCCCTAGACCTTGATACTCTTTACCAGAAACTACACGCATCAGCACAGGAGGCGCCGTTGACAATTTTCTTTCCCCGATTGTCACACGCGAGCCTCCACCATTAATTGTAAATTATCTCTTCGGGCCTCAAATAAGTAAAATCATGACGCGGCACTGGAGCTTTTGGATAAAAACTTATGGGGAAGTGGTAACGCTGAGTGAGAATTTAACACAGGCAAGTATGAGTTTTCAGAGCAGGCTAGCAATATCGCTATCGTATAAAACTTTTTAAGTGGGATTTAAACGATCTAAGAGTCAATTTGTTAAATTTGAATCTTCATTGTTTTTATTGTTATTCCCTAATCCCTGAGAAATATTGAACGGCGTCGTGGATTCAATTTATATTTTTAGTACGACTTAAAAATGCCGAAGGACAAAATCTCTCTGACATGAGTGTTTGACTGAAGTACTTCACAGATGAATTTAAACATTTTTCTACACAAGGAAAAACAGTTAAGGAAAAACAGTTCTTTGCCAGTTACGTAATAAATGTGGCATGTGCTCAGTGATTTCAAATATTTCAATATACATTCACGTCGTCTCATTAAACACGAATTTCGAAGACACATATCCAAACCCAAAAACAGTTCTTATTGATTGATTCGCATGATCGCCAAAGTATTGAGTGTCAGAAATCTAACTTTTGAATTCATTTGTGTCGTGTTATGGTTTTTGCCGACATTCCCATATGGAAATTAAGCAATCCAATGCTACGAGAATTTCTGTAAAAAACAATTCCACACAGATCTTCGATAAGAAAGACTATATGGAAACAATGGATTCCGTTCATTGTTTGGAAACAATGGATTTCATTGATGGGAAATTGGCGATGGTCCCATCTGGGTATCAACTGACGAAACAATTGATGTGCAAGGAAATCATATTTGGAGAGTTGGAACAGTTTTAATGAATAGTTAACTGTGTAAGCCTATTTCGATAACTTGTGAAGTGTTACCCAAATCCAAGCATCAAACTACTGCAAAACTATTACCCACACAATGGGATTTTTGTGGTCTCATGGAGTTAAACACAGTAATGTCTTCCTTCTGATACTAATGCAGCGCCGTAGATGCGCAAGGCAGCGGAAGCCCTACAAGAGTTGTATCCAAAATTACTACTCTTAACTTGACTTGTACATGCGTTGTGTTGCAGAACTGATTAGATCTCAGGTTGACGCACAGATTTTAATAAAAAAAGAATTAACGAAATATTGCATTTGAATTGATTCTATAAGCTACAATATTTAAAATTTTTATGTGATTCATACAACTTATATAAATTTGATTCTTATACTGCAGCAACCATAAGCATACCACAGCAATTGCTTTTTTGCTGAAAAGCTGAAAAATTATATTGCCCCATTTTCAGCAGGTACTACAATTAAATCTTTGGAGAAGTCTTCCTTGCAACTTTCCGCCTGCCTTGAAATTGACCAATCAGTAGTCGCGTATTTATGTTCTTATCTAACTGCTCATTTATCATTTGAGGATCAAAAGGGAGCTAGTGAAGAAAAAGAGGTCTTCAGTTGTGGAGAACACTCTGCATTCGAAGCAATTTGCAATTTGCGCTGTTAGTGCAGTGCTATGAGGGGACAATTCCGTCACATAGCCATTTAATGATAGCAGCACCTTAACTGTTTATTTATACTGATCAAACTATTTTTTTGTAAATGCTAATAAATCTGTAAATATCTGAAACTTGTGTCTGTGTTTACTGTTGTGTTCTCACGACGTTACAATACGGGGAGAAGTAGAGAAAGTTAAGTAATGCTGCGGAAAATCCATTTCGAGATTTCAACGAAAATACAAGTTTTGGGGTTTCCTGATACCGAAAAAGTGGATCTTTTCAAAACGTCCGTCCGTCCGTCCGTCCGTCCGTCCGTCCGTCCGTCCGTCCGTCCGTCCAACCGTCTGTCTGTGTGTCTGTCCGTCTGTGAACACTACTAGGGCCTAAACCACACGTACGATCTTTTCCAAATTGAAGAAACCCTTGTCCATCTCAGTCTAGTTGAAGCTTTGAAATTTTGAAAAACTTTCTTTAGAATTGTATCAGAATAATGAAATCTTCAGTATTGTAGTCGTAGGAAGATGTCGAAAAAAATGAACTTTTGCAATTTGCAAATAAACCAGAGATTTCGACGAAAATTAAATTTGCACTATTCTCTTAAGCGTCTTTTAGGTTATCTAAAGTCAAAGAATAATAATAAAAAAATTGAGTCATTATTGAAAAAATTGTGAAAATGTTGAAGCTTCAAATAAAGTACCCTCCAAAAATCAAAATATCCGTATCAAACTCAAGGGGCCTCGAGTTCACTTAAATCGATTGGCAAATAGCAATTTTAATGAAAGGCGGCTGAACGATGTAGGCGCTAACGTTGACCATAAACAGACGATCAATGGGACGGCCTTTTAATCGATTTTGCGGTATCTAGAACCCGCAAAACATGGAGTGTGACTGCACAACATGTGTGTTAGAGAAAGTTGATTGATTGATTTGTTTTTCTGGACGCGCCTACTGTTAAGTTCATTATTCACGTAAGTGTTGTGTATGATTTCATCGCGGGAGGTGGCGGTGATCTTTTCCCGTTGAATGGCGAGATACGGCGCCGACCTACGTCAGCTTACGGGGATTTTCTCGAACCAGGTATCTCCCACCAACGTGGCACCGCCCCAGCCGGGACAAGCTTTAAGCTCACGACTGGTCTCCTTACATGAGTGGGAGTGTAGTGTATGTGAATGTAAGTGTGTGTGAGTAGGGGTGAGGATAAGACAAGGAATAGGAAGAAAACATCGCGCGCGGTCCGTGGCCCGTTTGTTAGTGTAATGCTACGACATTTGCCTAGTGTTGATCAGATAAACCAAGGAAAACTACCGATCAGAGCAGCAAGTCGCTAGAATCTTCCTCCAGATAGCGGCTGAATTTGACCTAGCAATGAAGCTAGTGTTGAAAATCCTGCCACCATCGGGATTCGAATCCTCGGAATTCCCAGTCAGAGACACTGCAGGGACATCAGTTGATGCCCTGAGCTACCTTTGCCGGTGTTAGAGGAAGTAATTTACTGTAGTATATGCGAACAAGAGTTATCCACATTTTCGTTTCCTGGGCCGTGCAATAAGAGTTTTTCTGCCAAAAATTCACCGTTTTCCGACACATTTTTACAATACTTTCTCTTTTTACGAGGGAAGTGCGAGAAAGAAAAAAAATACAGAAAAATTATATAGAGTCGAGCCTTCCTGTCGTAGTGGCAAATTTTTGAATGTCTATCGCAGAAATCCTCTTTCTCTCCTATGGTTTCCAAGTGTACGGGGATTTCTCATAAAATACAAGAGGGAAACTGCACAATCGCTCTTCTTCTTGTGTTTATCTTTTATAATTATACATTATTTTTAAATTAGGAAAACTTCTTTCTACGGATGCTGTTGTAGTTGATATCGTGCACAGGTATATTAATTTACCTACACGTAAATGTCCTTAAATATGCAGTCAAAATCAGTGCCGGAGCAGTATAATTTTGAACCCGGGGCAATGCTGAAACACCCCCTCCCGAAAAAATTAAAAATGTGAAAGTTGTATCAAGAAACAATATGAGTTGTTTTATTTCAACAAATAATAAAAATTATATTTAAAGTTGAAAAAGTTTTTAGTGAAAGGTAAAAGTATTTAGTGATAAAATAATATAATTCCCGTGGTGATTTAAAAACGCTTAGAAATGTTATGTTTAGTTACTGTTTAATAAAATTACTTGATAAATACAAGAAATAATAAATATGAACTTCAATAACTATTTTAATGTTAGCGTCATTTGATTCATATTATTGAGTCCTACCTTATTAGTAATTACTATAAACGTTTCAAGGTAAAAATTAATAGAAAATTTTATGAAATATCAGATTACTCTACCTCCCGACTTATAAAATTACGATGGCAATTTTCCCGAGTTCTAACTTCTTTTTGAATTTTTTAATATTTTTTTTATCACTCCCATCATCGGGCCCCTTGGCTTGCAGGGCCTCAGGCAATCGACCGGTCTGCCCGTGCCTAACGCCGGCACTGGTCAAAATATTCTTTTTTCAAAAAATTTACCAACTTTCATGAAGATTTGTCTCAAAATGTTGCATTTCTATTTAAAACAGTTATTTTTTTAATCCTAGTGTTTGAAAAATATTTGTATCCTAGTTCGCAAACAAATTCTCAGAAAAATTCGTTTCACGATCAAAAGTAAATAGTGATGCTACTACAGTACATACTTTCTCGTATTATTTGCAACTGCGCGCATTTTTTGCAGCACATTATAAGGCAAGCAAGGATAATTTCCCTGTAAATTAAACATCCAGAACTAAATGTCATCCAATATATCGCCTTATGAAGTCGTAAGAATATATATATATATATATATATATATATATATATATATATATATATATATATATATATAATGACCTAACGGTCATTCGGTCATTATATAGGAAAAGAACAGAGAGAACCAATTCAAAGTTGGCGCTTGTTAAAAGACCACAGATCGATTCTCCAGAGGAACGACTCAAGGAACGAGTCACGGCGAGTGAGAGAGGGAGGCAGGAGTCAGAACAGTACAAGTAGACATGACGAATGGCGCGCAGGGGGCTGTGTGGCGTATGTTAAGTGAGGGAAGGAAATCGGAATACAACGAGCGGTGAAAGTGCGTGGAAGTGTTAGTATGCGAGTAAACGAGCACGCGGAGCATCTCAATAATACTAAAAATCGGTGCGTTCCGAACATCAAAAAAGCATGAAACTACTAAGTGATGTGAAGGCACGTGGTGTAGCAATGTGCGTGGGCTATTGTGACGTACTGGAAATAAATAACACAGACGACTTTTCTAAAGGAAATATATAACTACATTTACACAATAATTTACAAAATAAAAATCTCCGGCAACCTTTCCAATCCCTTAGCCGCGAAACTCCCGCGACCGTCCCTAGGCCCAGCCCAGTACCCCTGCTTTAAAGCAGGCTAGCAACGCGTGGTGCGAAGCTGTCGGACATAGAGTCCCTTAACTATCGTTACAACATGGCCTGACGCCAAACCGGTCTTCGCCTCGATAGCACTGGAGATATCACTCGATCTTTCGACCCTCTACATATCCCGCGTGGGCGCAGTTGATGCAGCCTTAAGTACCCGGAGGCTCGCCCCCTCCCCTCAGCGCCCCCATGCCGGCGGGCGTCAGGAAGGCTCGACGGCCAGCCTCCTCTAGGAGTCTTGCGACATAGTCCACGACTCGCACTAACCTTTCTCTATAGTTATATTTGGAGAGTTTCCTGCTTCATCCCCCTGGCCTATTCAGCGCATCTTCAGCTCGGCGCGCGTCAGCGTGCACAGCGCCTGCCAACCGCCCCCAACCCCGCATCCGGCTTAAGCATGGGGGAGGACGGTTTTCCCGGCACGGCTCGCAAGGAAGCGATGCGCGACGCCACACTATAAACTATAATAGTAAGGAGAAGTCAACGGCTTCGAACAAGTACACCGCAACGAGGAGACCGAATTCGTGCCCGGACGTCGGAAGTGAACGGTAAAGTAGCAAAACGCAGGGTACGGCACGGCGACCACGTGGCCAGCACGCAGTCAGCGGGCGGGTGGCCTGACCTCGTCAAGGACATTAGAAGAGGCGGCTACATTTCCCACGACAGGACGATGGGACCCTCAGATATGTAACGAAGCTCGTAATATTCGTGAAAGTCGGGCTGAATCATTGAGATCATAAATTTCCGAGTGTACAGTGGGAGGGGGGGAGGAAGGACATAATGATGAACAATCACAACCGTGTACTGGGGAAGGGATAGATTGTAATTGATTAATGTTGGATAATAATAACTGTGAATGTGAAAATGTAAGATGTAGAATGTTGGTATACTATTATTGCATAAGAGTGTGGGAGCTCCCGGATGGTCAGATATTTCAAACAGTTTAATTGGTAATAATGTTAATCACATTAACAGCATGCGACCATATAATGAAGATTTGTATAGTTTTTAAACATATTCATGTTTTCTATGAATAAACGAATAATCATAACATGTAACTTGGTGCGTCGTAAATTGAACGAGAAAAGTACCAAATCCAAAGCCAACATCCTCCTAATAAAGGCGGTTCCTCCTCCCCGAAAGATCCCTTGTCCCTATCATTTCGATCTTACATTGAAAATGTTAATATGTAGTAAGTACTTGCGTGGTCAACCAGAATCCCTAATTCGGGAAACCGAGGCAAGTACGGTCACTATATATATATATATATATATATATATATATATATATATATATATATATATATATTGAAACGCACCGCGTTTCTGCCTAAAGAAACGGCGATAAAACAAGTAAGAGTACGCGGCAAAACGGTTGCCACAGGGCGCCCGCTAGCCATAAGAAACAGCTACGGGCGGCGAAGTGTTGTCGGTTGGCCGAAGGCGTGAGAAAAGACGCCGCGAGGCTTCAGTGTACGGCCGGACGCCTGTAAGGAAGGAAGTACCTGGGGCTGCTCCGCGTTCGAACAAGGTAGAATAGTGTCGCGAACGAATGAGCACTGCCAAAAGTGATTGACGGACGAGTTGTGCTAGATATAACCATCATTAGTGACTCGGACGTAGTGCCAGAGTAACAGCTATTATCCGGGGTAGTACTGATCGAGAGAACTTGTGTGCAGAGGAGTACGCCACGAGACTAGTAGCCTGGTGAAATGGTGGGACACGTGCTAGTAAGCTGTACCTTGAATAATTAGTGGCGTTTGTCAGCTCGCGGAAGGTGACATCGAGTAGATCTGGGTGAACTGGAAAGGAGTTCAGCGGGGAGGCGCAGAGGCACCGTGGGAAGATTACGCTGGAGAAAGTGCTTCTGAAACGCAGCGCATCGCATCGGCTGGCCCCCAGTGGAGCGGGCATAGGCAGCACAGCGAAGGAGTACGAGACAACCCGAGAGTCCCCGAAGCCGCCGACGCTCGAGGGGGGAGTATTAAACGGTAAATATTTTCTCGATCGATGTAAGATCGAAAGAACTAACAGTGATTCTGGGTGAGGTAAAGAAAAGGATAAAGACAATTACAGATATTTGTAATCAATAGATTTGTTTAGAATAATAAATAATTCATGTTTATTTTGTTCACGGAACAATGGTGTCTGATTAATAACCCCGAGCCCATTCACGAAAAAGAACACCTGTCCCTTGCAAATAAATTTACTGCGAACAAGCCGGGTTTACCGGTTCGTCTCAATATATATATATATATATATATATATATATATATATATATATATATATATATATTGACACGGTACCGATGTATATAGGTCCTGAGAGCTACGTATGAAAGCCATTTGAATTACCGCGTAAATCAGAACTCGTTCAAGGCGGTAGTGTCGGCTGACCAGAGGGATGGGACGTCACTCAGGGGAAAAGGAGGAGAGGATGTGACTGACCTGTAGACATGATTCTGATTTTGGCAACGGAGCGGAAATGTTCTTCTGATTTCGGCAGTGGAGAGAATAGGACGTGTGCTCTACTAGGTAGTGGATGTACGAGTAGTTAATTGTAGCAAGGTATTCGATGTGCAGTCGTTTAGATGTTAGAGGAAGCCGTATTTTAGAAAGCAGTAAACGAGTGCGCCGTGAGAACATCTGTTATACAAGTGAAAGAATTTTAAGTTGCGTCGAATTGTAAGTAGTTAGAATGACCATAGTATCGCGTAGCTGAACAGGCTGAGGCAACTCTGGCATGTTTGCTAGGCAGCAGTATATCCAGTTATTTACTTGAGAATAGACTTATATTCGGCGAAAACAGCTTTTCTTGTGAACAGCGATAGTTTCATTTCATAAGCCGACGAACTGTAACCAGAATTGTTCACGAATGCTAACTCGTGATATAAAAGCGCTTAGGAAGAGTGTCGTTACTACGAAGACCTGGTGGACGGATGCGATGGGGCGACCGGAGGAAGACGGGAGACGAAAGACGGTGCGATTACATGCTGAGGGACGACGCAAGAGGATCCGTGGAGTCCTTGGGTCGGGTACTGACCTTGCGTTCGCGGAAGCGATGCATTCGGGGAAGGGCAACCTTCACTAGCGAACGAGGGTCGGCCTCAGAAGACTACAGAACCCTAAGTATGGCGAGATTTTATTTCTGGGCGTCCAGTGAAAACGGTAAAGCGAATTTCTATTTCGCCAAGTTAAAAAAAAGGAATAAACTTGAGACGTGTTTAGTGCAATTAAACAAGCCTTTCAGAATCAAATTAACGAACTATGAAAAAGAAAAATTAGAAGTCAAATTCTTAAGAATGTATAATTTTGTGTTTTAAATTGAAAAGGTTTTGTAAAGTGCAATTGGGTTCTTGTAGATAGGGAATTAATAAACTGCTTTACGATTTAAAGGGAATATTTTGTAAATACGGTATTGAAGAAAGTCAGTGAAATTCAATCTGTAAAATCGCAATTTACTCAGAGTAAAAACACTACTACAGAAATTTGCATATGGGATTCCATTTCATGAGTATTGAAAAAAAATGTTCACGGAAAGATTTTCCGAATGTAATAGAAACGGGGTTGATTAAACGAAAGTATTATGTTATCTGTGCTTGTCAATTGAGGATTGAATAAATTCTATTTTTACCAGAATTATGCTATCGTTTACTTCACATGCAATCTTCATCCAAAGCTTCTCCCTACTAACCCCCCCATATATATATATATATATATATATATATATATATATATTGGCTAATGAATATAGTATATATACACGCACACACACATAGTGACCGCCGACACCTCTCAGACCGGTGGCTTCTTGACCGCCGCTTTCGGCGACCTACCTATGAGTAGCTCCCGCCCGATCTTCGATTGACCGGACAGCTTCAGCCAGCGGACGCACCCCACACTGGGATTTGAGACAAGCTCAAACCGGGGCGGGTTTATTTTCAGGGTCGTTTGGCTAGGGAAATACAAAGGGGCTTACCTGGTTCTGAAATGACTTCATGTGACGCAGTTCGAGCCCATTTATTGGCTAATGAATATAGTCCGCTAGGCGCGCGGACGCCGCACAATTACACAGATGTTGAGATGCTGTTGTCAAGCCACGCGTCGGTCGGGAGGCAGTGCATGGGGTCGAGATCGCCCTCAGCTGAAGTCGTTGAGACGTTGCCGGCCGTCGGCGGGTCAGTGGAGGGCTCGGCGCCGCGTCCGAGGTCCGTACTCCGCCTCCCTCGACGCGTTTCCCGTGGGCTCACGCCGGCGCAGTCCGTTCGCAGTCATGCGGTGCCGCGAACTACCGAAATTAGCGAGTTCAGTTTCGCGGCCACAGTTCAGTTTTCGGCGTGTCTATAGTGTGGCGTCATGCGGTCGCAATAAAACACAGACGAGAGTGGGTTAAATAATTGCTGGTTTATTTACTAAGTTCCACCACCGAAACAACATTATTTATACAATTAAATTAACACAAAAAGATCCCACTAATCGGAGTAATCTGTCGCTGCGGCTACCACACCACTACGCTCGAATTTACTTACATTCGATGACACACACACACATTCGATGGCGTGAAGCGCCGCATCCTACTTACGGACTCGTCCTTGAGTCTCCCTGTCCTTACGGCAAACACATTGCCAACCCTATCCGCCACGCTCGCGGCCCGCACCCAACCAGGCATTCGCCGACCGGCTCCTCGGCCAGATGCGCACTCCTCGAAGACTCCAAGAGAAAGAGATCGGAGCGTCGTCGCGTCCGGCGCAGGTAGCCCGCACCCCTTCCACGCCACTTCCTGGCTTTTCCCCCATCGTCACATCCGCTCTCTCTATAACAAAGGCTAGCACGTAGACGCCTAAACGTTTCGTCTACGTCACGCGGCCACTTGTTGAAGTGTGTTTGTATCCACGACACTACAGTAGTCACACACGTCCGATTCTCTCACACACGTCTCTAGATTTGTCTGTTACTCGTTCGGCTCCCGGATATATCCCAAACTCTCGTCACACATATCTGTTCCCGCTCACACTTGATGAGCTTCCCTTACACACACGACCGTCTTCTCTCACTCATATATTAAGACGGTACCGCTACATGTGGGTCCGGAGAGCGAACGCATGTGCAAACCTTTTTGAACTGCCGCAAAGTAAGGCGCGTCCTAGACGGTTTTGTCGACTGACCGAAGGACCGAAGGAATAGGAAATGTAGCCCTTACGTCAGCGAAAAGAAAGTAGAAGAGGAAAGAATAATCAGAGGGCAGTACGAAAAAGGCTCCATCTTATCTCAACAGCGGTGTGTAAAGTGTTGCTGATCCAGGCATAAAGGATCGGAATTAAGATTAGATGCTGTAGAGAGAACGTGAGAAAGATTTGCAGTTAATCAAAGTATTCGTCGTACAGTAATTTAGATGGTTACAGAAAGCAGTATTTTAGTATACAGTGGTTTGAATGAACTGCAACAACATTCATAATACGTTGAAGAATTCCGGGTTTCTCAAAGTGAAATACGAAAACAGTTAGCATGACAATTAAGATCAAGTTATTCCTGTGAGAAGAGAACTTCTGATGAAACAATTGCTCTTGTGAACGACATGTATTTCAATTTATAACCGCATGAACGAATTCATTCAAATTCACGAAAGCCTAAATCGTGATGAAAGCGCACCAGAAGTGTCAGTGCTGTGGACGAGGCGGAGCGGAAGGAGACCAGAAGACGTGGTAAGAAGACGACTGCACGAGGACGAAGACGGGAGACCGAGCGGGAGCCAAGCAAAAGGATTCGTGGTGGCCTGGAATTGAAGGCGGTGCGCGCGAAAGTCCTCAGCGGTTCCGGTGGCCGGCGCGTGAAGACGGCGCAGGTTAAGTATTACGAGGTTTTGTTCTGGCTGTATAGAGAGAGTAACTGTGAAACGACATTTTATATCGCCAAGTTAGTAACGAGAACTGGGAGGGGAAATTACTTACAACGTATTTGTTGCAATTGAATATACTTTCCTAATTCAAAGCTACGAATCAAGAGAAAATAAAATCAATGGTTGGATTTTAGCAATGTTTAATGTTCTACTTCCAAATTGAGAAAAATTCTTTGTAAAAGTAAAATTTGGATTTTTTGGATGGGAAATTTATTGAACTTGATGATGAACAAGGGGAATATGTATCGTAAATAATTTATTGACAGTTGAGTAAAATTTAATGTAAAATTTAAGTTTAAATTCAAAGTAAGAGGTATTGCTAAACGAATTTGCATATGGGATCCCATTTTAGAAGTTTAGAAAACCGTTTTTCATTGAATAATTTTCAATAGGTAGTTGAAACGACTGATTCAATAAATGTCAAGTGTTATAATTTTATTTGTTTTCTATTCTTTTGAGGATTGAATAAATCCCCATCTTACCAAAATTTCGCAATTGTTTTCTTCACATGCGATCACGAATCAACGTTTTTCCCTACCAAGGTCTCTACGCCTTTCAGGTTCATCAAATTCAAATTTATGGTTATTGTGGCGAAGGGACCGTCACATAATATATATTTTCTTACCGATTTTAATATAGTTGAATGGAGTGGAGAGGGGGTCTACTGTGGACAAATGTGGTTATTCTATAGGTAGCACACGTAATCTGTCAAAATTGTTTCTTAAATGTTGGCGTCTTTAAGTCTACCAAGTTTGACCAGTAGATCTTCAGTGGTTCTTCAGGGGGCAGTAGATCTTCAGGGGGAAGCCAGTCTTGTTTTCATGTTTTATGTTATGACTGCTTCGGTGAACCACCTCCTCGTGGTGCCCCCTGGATAACGCTAAAGGTTCACCAAGCTAGTGTAACATTGCTTCCACTTACTTATGTTACACTCCTGTTACCTTTCCTAATAGGTCTCCCTTGGCCCCTTGCTATATCTTCAACACCGACGCTATTAGGTTACGAGCGCTAGGTGTCATTCATTTTTCTATCTTTACTTTTCTACACTTTATTCAATTTCATTCTTTTCTTGTTCCTCTTCACTTATCTTGTTTATTTTCCCCTTCAGCCTTTCAGTTTCACCCACATTCTATGGGTTTGACAAGGATGGGAGTCCGTTTTTCTCTCCCTAGAGGAAGGAAATCCCCGAAGATAAATCAAGCCCGACCACAGACTTTGAGGTAGCAGCCCTAACCTGCATATGGGTTAGTAGTCATATCATCAGGTAAATCAATTACTAAATTCCTCCAGAACGATGGCCGGACTCATATGACAACAAATAAGCGAGAAAACGGTAAAGAATATGGATTAGCGGAACGACTACAAATATGTGGGTAGAATGTTCGATATTTTAACAGTAAAGAAGAAGAATTAGCAACTTTACGAAGAGAAAAGAACATCGATATATTATTGATCTCAGAAAGTAAGAAGAAACTAAAGGGAACAATGAATATAGGGGAATATACAATAATATATAGTGGAGTCTCACAAGTAGAACATGCAACATCAGGTGGAGCTACAATTCTATATCAGAAATGGGCCAAAAGAATACAATCTTATAACTGCATCTTCTATCCACATTATATCCAAGCATTGTCCACATTATTCTCAAGGGGGCAGGGGGGCTAGAGTGGACAAACGTATATGTTTACAAAAATGTATTTAAAATGTATTTAGGTGGAAAATATTAAAACTTCTTGTATAGAAAAGTAAAGATGAAATACTAAGGCATGCAGCAGTCTCAGAATGTATTTTAAATTTAAAAAATACTTTAAGTTATAGCATTCTTAATAGAAAATGTCCACTCTAGTCCTCTCTTCCCTAAAATTTTATTGAATGAGGAGACATTGTAACATTAACTTTAAGTAAATAAAGCTTCCTTTTATTATCTCTCTCCCATTTATGACGCCATCCTAAAATGAAATTCTCAAAATAACTTCTCAAACTGCCATATCGCGGCAATGTGTAGCAATGCCGAGTATAGCAATAATATCAAATTATGGTAATAAAAGTTCGTACAGAAGTATCATACACAATGCTTTCAAGTTTTCTTTCATCTTACATTTAAATTGTATTTTAAGAGAGAAAACCTAATATGACTAATTTTAATTAAGGTTTGCGGATTGGTTGAAAGAAAATATGATCCATTGAGAATAGAAATTGTAGAATAGAGTAAAATTAGAATATATAAGACTATTAAAAAAGGTCGAGGACTTTGTGGAAAAAGTTAGTTTTTGATGCAAGAACATCGGCACCAATAAACATTTTTTAAAAGGGTTTAAGGGTGCTACAAACCCCATAAACACCCCATTTTCGGCCCTTTTTCGCTACTTTTTAGAAAATAACGAATATAAATTATTTAATGATATGTTTATCAACGGATTTTTGGCTGAGGTGGTGTTCACATTATCCTACAACAATTTTATAATCATCAAACATTATTTGTTTAACTCAGTGTGCTACATTAGCCCAAATATGGCCAATTTTACATTAAAACCATAGAAATAGACACTTTTCAAATAGCCATTCCTTTGTAAATTTTTATTCAATCTACTATTAAGTAAGATAAGATTAAAGCTTGAAATCTCTGCTTTAAGAAATTTGCTTCGCACATTTTAACTATTTCACTACAGTCAGCTAAAATTGCACCACGTGCCATCACTATTTACGACCCATAATTCT
Organism: Teleogryllus occipitalis; assembly: GCA_011170035.1. Classification (NCBI taxonomy): domain Eukaryota; kingdom Metazoa; phylum Arthropoda; class Insecta; order Orthoptera; family Gryllidae; genus Teleogryllus; species Teleogryllus occipitalis. The sequence continues at coordinate 43,190 of BLKR01009470.1, read as the reverse complement.
ACCACACTGGTGTGACTGATTTATTTATTCACAATTAGGCTGCATGCATTAAGCTATTTGGTGGGGAAGATCACCGCCACCACTCAAGGAGAAAAATACTCTACACTTACGGGACTAACAACAGCAGTGACATTAATGAATCCAGCCTGGAATCATTAATGAATAAAATATCTAATATTTTTAGGGACATCGTGTGATCAGGATTTCATTTTGTGTTTCCCATTACTATATCACTTCTTGTAGAAATGAGTTCTGCTATGATTAAATATTCTGTAAAAACTCCTCAATAGTCATTATATTTGTCCAGCACAATGCACAATGAGCAAAATCCCTTAATTGAAAATTTAATCCAGCTCCGTGTGCACAGTATGGGAAAGCATTCTGAGAGGGTATGGGCACCATATGCACAGTGTGAGAAAGCCAGAGAGTATTATACACCTTATTTTCATGTAGTCATTACCTTTTGTGCCATCCAGCAGATTCAAGCTGTCATTCAACAAATTTAATACATTTGCAATTATTAGCTCTAAATTCAACTGGCACTGATAGATCCTATCATGTATTGTAATAAAAGTCACAAATGAGAACATGTAGGGATAGTTTCAGTACTGAAAGGTTCAGATGGTATTCATTACTGAAACTGTCAGTAGTGATTAACGATCTGCCCTGTAACTTCATTTAATCTTCATAGTAATCAACACTGCTACCACAATGTTTTCACCATTTCTATTCAACAACAAGCACATGCAATCATCACCACCATCATCATAGTAATCACCACATGTTATCATCATTAGATATGTTTGGAGAGATCTGACACACTTGAATGAATTTTATACCAGATAAATCATAAATTGGCCTGGTTCTTTGAAAATATCACTTATAACAAATGTTTTATATCAAATGTTTCTACTAAAAATGACATATTTGTGTAAAATAATTTTTTGAATGATACAAATGGAATATTAGAAAATTAAAATTTCTCAACACATGTGTTGACAGAAAGTTAAAATGAGTTTATTTGTGAATGATATTAAGTAAATATATTGATCCTAAGAATAATTCATTGATAAATTCAGTACATCTCTTTTGTTCTATTGAATTGTTCCATTATTTGTTTTTATGTAAAAGCTATTTGCATTATGTGATGTTTTTTTTATTCCAGAAAATAAACAACAAAGTTTTAAAATTATATGCATAAAATTACATTCAAGAATTTAATCAGAAAAAAAAAGAGGTAAAATGAAACTACATCATGTCAAGTTTCATGTTTATTCAATGATGTGTCTCAAAGACAATATTTCAAACTATATTGTAACAACAAACTATATAGAATTAGGAAGTGCAATCAGTGTAATGACAGAAACAATAATTATATTCAGCACATTCAATATCATGAATATCAAGAAAAGAAATGAGAGGCAATAATTTACAAGAGTTATCTAAGAGATTGTTATACTATATTAATAAACATTATTTATTAAGGTAGAATCCTTTTTTGGAACATCTTCAAATTCAAGACTTATTTTCATTAGTTTAAAAGAAAAGATGTTGGAAAATAAGTATTACATATTGTTTCAACCAATAACTGCAATAATAAAATCTTCAATCCAAACAACTGAAATACGCATTAAAAACAATAATCAAAGAAACAATTAGCCATAGCAGGGTCATGAATATGAGATTAAGAACAAAATATTGTACAGCATTGGAATTAATGTATATAATGCGTGATTTAAATTTGCATTTCTCTACATGAAATAGTCCGTGATAAATCATTTCTTATAAAGAATAATATATTTTTTTAAAAAACAAGTACATGTAACATTAAATTCCCTTTTATTTTGTAGATCAAATATTTCCAGTTATTCTCACTTCCACATATCAATTTAAAGAATGTAGAAAAAATGATTGCATTAACGTGAAGTCATGAAAAATTATCTTTAAATACAGACATCAATCATATGGATTGTTAAAAAAACAAACAAACATGCATCATTGTCTAAATAATTTCAAAGAAAGTCTATAGAATTAGCAAAATTGTTTGATTACCATTCAATATATACTTATTTTCATGTAAAAGAAATTAATTCATACCAAAAATCTTTGTTTTTAAATCTACTTCTTCAATAACTATGAGAAAAAAAATGTATTTAATACAAATTTTTCTTCTGTCAATAATCGTGTTCATTTATATTAAACTAAATAGGTTGTGTAACTACTAGTATTCTCTGTATCTTAAGAATGTCATTGAAATTAAGAAAGCAATTGCTTAAGCTGTAAAATTTTATGCTCTTAATGAAAATAACAGAACATACAGGTTTACTATTTTACAATACAAACCGTAGATTTATTGTACTTTTTCTGACAAAAAAGAACATTTTTACATTCTAAATGTAGATGAGAAAAACAATTTTCATATATGTTACTAATACTTCAATTGTAATAATTTGTGTAAAAATTCAAATCAAAAACAAATGTTATTAAAGCCACAACTTCCCTCCAGAGAAGTTTACTTGCAAAAGCTAAATGCAATTCATTACACTTTGAATGAAAAACAAGGCTACACAACTCTTACTCTCATAAATAAAAAATTTAATATGTTGGATGTGATGTTAGCAGGTTTTTTTCAAGATGAAGATTCTGGACCATAACTTTTGACCCTAACTTCATCCCTGAGCAATACAACTCTTGAATTTATAAAGAATCCTAATCAAACATTTCATTGAAATTGCTCTTTTATGTTTCATATCAAAGGTACTCTTTCTTTGTAATTTAATTTAATTTTAAAATCTAGTGAATGAACAAATAGAAATAAAATACCAAGTTGTTTGATGTATCAATTACCACAACAGTATATTTTTTAATTTGCATAAATGACTAGTCTATTTCATTTCTGGAATCAATAACTTTAATTTACTTATTTCCATTAACTATTCTCATTAAAAGCATATTAAACTGAACTATCAAAACACTTGTACATAATTTTTTCATTATGAACAATATTTCAGGACCCAACTAATACAAAAACAATTATATGAAATCTTCCAACAATACAGATGTTTATTCCATTGGCAATGTAGGAAAATATGTTTAGCTATAAGTTAAAGACTGCAGAAATCCTGGGTCACACAAATTGTAAGATTGATACTATTATTGAGACTTGCTGAGTATAGCTCATATAGGATTGTTTCTGAGAAAGCAAGTGAAAAAAAGAACATAACAGATACCACATTTTCCCAATGTAATGTTGGCATGATCATATCAATATATCAGTGAGACAGTCTTATAAAGCATGACACAAATTCCATTTAGAAAATGTGTTTGTGCAAAAGTTGTAGGAAGAATTTGACAGTTAATTCTTGAACAGTTTGTACTAAATATATATTATATTCTAATGTAATAACTTTCATGAATAAAACATTAACAACTTGTTTTCTATTAAGAAAATACACATATATGTAGGGGAATTTCTAAGTACCTACTTCTCAGTTTTCGATCAAGATTGTCAGAAGAGGTTTAACATTTTATCTATCTTTCTTAAGAACAAAACATGACTTTCTTTAACCAGTTAAAATGCAAACTAGAATTTTATCATAGAACCCTCTTCCTCTCTCTCTATTTTTGCTTTCTCTCCATATCATTTTCAAATTCTCACCATAATATCAATAATATTTCTGTTATAAAAAGGAGTTAAGAAAACTTAAATTGTGAAATAAAGCTGGAGCCAGAGCTGGATTACCCTTGGGGGACCCCAAGGCAGACTTTGTGGGGGTCTCTTGTAATTCAATTCACTCCTTCATTATATTTTCATATTCAACCTTGATATTTGTTAAGGGACAAGAAATAACCTAAATTTTATTTTATACTCAAAAAGTGATGCCAACAATGTTTTAGATAAAACATTTTAGATGTGACTATACTTTTCGATAAAATTTTACATAGTGGTTAATTGTGTTTAGTGAGACATAGTTGAACCACACAAAAGAACTAATACATTACTAATGTACAATTTCTGTTTATAAAGAACATAAAAGGACAAAGACAAAATCTAAACTAAAATATAATAATCTAAAATATCTATACCTTGGTAACCATAACTGGTCATAATATTAATTAAAAACAAAAATATTGCATATAGCAATTATAATGTTGACCCATTTATTGCCACAAGAACTATTTTTTCTCTGCCTTTCAGAGAGTGAAACATATTTATTGATACAATGCAGTTAAAATATATTAAATTACATTTGTTTCATTACATTTCATACATGTCAAATTACATGTATTTAAAAAAAAATAATGAAGGGAAAATAATTTTCTTAACATTAATGCATTTATATTGAAGTAATGAAACAATTTCAAATTTTTAATGATAATGACACATTTTCTGTATTACGTACAAAACTTTATATTTCTAAATAATATAAATTAATATAAATATTTATTTTAAAATATGAGTTTAGAATTTAATCATTTCAGAGGGTAGACTCAGTTTGACATTGATTGGTTCAATGGTAGAGGAAGACAATTTCTACTCATGTTTTTATGTTCACATAATGATTAACATTTTTTGTCTTAAATACAAAATCAGTAGCTTTTCCTGTGCCAGTTTGTTCATTTTCAACACACATGCCTCTAGAAAATGCATTTTTGGTTTTCCTGGGCAGTTCCAATTGTGGATGAGTTTTTTAACATCATTTGCACTAGTGGCAACCACAGTCAACATGGTCTTCATTAGGGGTCATACATAAATTATGGAATTCTAAAGAGGGGGGAGGAGGTTGAGGCAGTGTTTCCCTGCACTACATGGGAGTAGGGAACTTTAATTTATTGTTGCGTTATACTGATTTATTATTATTATTATTATTATTATTATTATTATTATTATTATTATTATTATTATTATTATTATTATTATTATTATTATTATTATTATTATTATGATCATCATCATCATCATCATCATCATCAACATTTGCTGAAATAATTCCTTTTGTTCAGTCTTAAACTAAAACATTGACATATTAACAAATTAAACTTTAAAATTTTAAATAAATTTTAAGTTATGATGTAAAATCGTTACAATAAATTGAAATATTTTTTCATTAATGGTTATAAAGAAAATGTTCAAAACTTATCTATAATATATTCCAGAATCCAATTAAATTGTCGCAGTAGTCTTTCACCCATGCAACATCCATGACAGTGTGTGCACAACAGTGATGTGACAGTGTGCTTTCAGAAATTTTTTCACCTATTGCATCCTTCCTACATTGTTCCCAGTCATCTTGTTAGGTGCAGTCAGCATCACCAACTAATTCTAACCTTATCACAAATTTTAATATATAACACAAATGAAATTACTACAATTTATTTTTACTGTTGAATAACTCATTTTTACTTATTGAAAATGGGAGAGGGGTTGTTGTAAGCATTGTGTCATTTTCTTTTTAGGAGGGTTCAAGTGCTTGTTATGCATGTATTAAAGGGGGGGAGATGGGTATTCAAAAAACTTCAAATTTGCATTATGAAATTTATTGACGGTCTCTTACCTGAATGATTAGTCTGATACATGTCTATTTAAAATTTCATGTAGTATATAAATATTAATTTCTAGATTTTTGAATGTAGACCCTACATGTAAAGCACTGGCCTGTAGTTCTAGCCCCTGCATCCATGCTGTTTTACACTTTTCACTTGCAGTCCGGATGAGCACAAATAAGAACATAATCACTTCAATTACTTCAAGAAACCAGATAGATTTTTTTTTGGTAACAATTCTGATCTTTCCTGTATCTTCAAGCATCTGTTATTTTCAGGCTTTGTAAGAAAAGCTGTTATTTTAAGAACTGTTTCTAAAGCCTTCTTCAATTGCCATTCATGAAGCACCAATAGTATTGATTTTCTGGCCCTGCTTTGTTGAATACTTGGGACTGCTTATAGTAGTATAGTGGTGGGAAGGGGGCAGGGTGTCACCATTTTTAAGGTGACACAAATTAGAAAATTTTGTAGTTGTAATTATATAATTATTTATTTAAAAATTATGTTAAAATTTCCTGAATTATATACAGTTTTTAATATATTATAAATAAATGTCATGTGCAAATATACTTTATTTTTATTAAATAGTGTATAAACTATTAATAATAGATATTTTTAAATTTAATTCATGAGGGGGCGAGGTGATACTATGAGTTTTGCCTTGGGTGACACCCAGATGCAGATTAACAATTTTACTTCCTGTAGGCACACAAAAAATTGCCGCCTATTTTTTTTTTCAAATTACCCAGGAAAGAAGTTATATATAATAAGTATAATTTGTTTCAAAATTGGACACATTTATTTATGATTAAAATTGAATATGATTTAATTAATAATTTATGCATGTTCACTTAATTTTTAAATCATATATTTGTATATGTAGAAATAACTCAATTCATAATGTTTTTGGTTTTTGTAGTTATGCGTATTTATTATTCTACCGTTGTTCTACTTTTAATTGTCAAAATTACGTAATTTCTGTGTTTGACACTAAAATATATGAAGGAAATAAGACATCTTTAAACAGATTATCAAAATTACTTGCATTTAAATCTGCATAATTTCTAAAACTTATGAGTAATTTATTCATACTATAAATTTTAGAAATTAATAGACAGAAATTTAATCCACAATTTTTGCTGCCCCTAAACTTTTACCACTGTAGTCCCATGCCTCCTGTCCCTATGCGTAAATCTGCCCCTGGTGACACCAACTAAAGCACAGGCTGCATGTCATCTTTGTCTATTGGGTGTGATATGATGAGTACAATTTAAATTGCAACTCGTGTCTATTCCAAATACTTGAAATTAACTTCCTAATTGTTTAAGCTCTTTTTACCCATAAGACCAGAGTTTTGAAATGAAAAAAGTTTCATTGGGAAGTTTTACGTTCTAGAAGTGTATTGGATACAATATTTTTGTAAAAAAAAATATTACAAACAATAGTTTCTACAAATAAAAAATGTCAATCTCCCAATGAAAATCATGGTACTTAGCTTATAAAACAATATACCTGCAACCTAAAATGAGTTCAAAGTTTTATTGTTAATATGATTAGGTGGCTACTCAAACTTCTTTTGGAATTAGTGAATGTGTAATCTGAATAACTGAAATTCCTTTCAAACAATTTACCCTTTATTTTCACTGCACCGACCTTGATCTACCTAAGGTTGATCCTTCAGCTACTAGTAGTACAAGCTGTGAGAAGCTGGTACAACCTTGTCAGCACACAATTAAAGCTAATAATTTATTATTAAAATTAATTGCCACTATTTTCGTTGCGAAAACTGATGTCAGCGGGCTTTACACGACACCAGCGCACACAAGTGAAATTCAATCCGTAGCTCGACAGAAATTGTTTAATAATTTATTACTTATTAAATCCCAAATTTTGAATTAATTGCCATTTACTTCTACTGAGAAAACGGATGTAGGCTGACTTGATGCGATGCCAGAACACACACAAGCTAAATTCGAACTCTAGCTCGACGGAACGTATCTATTAATTTATTGCTAATTAATTGTTAATTACCACGTGTTATTTCGAATTTGTTAATTAATTACCACCTACAATTTCAAACTAATTGCCACGTATTTTCGTTGGGTAAACTGGTTTTGCAAAAATTAGTGTTGAACTGAAAACTGACTAAAAACTTAATATCTGATCATTCACCAGTTAAAAGTGTTTGTGTAGTCATATATATCATCATCATTATCATCAACTGGAAGGGTGGTTCAGTGCATCAATTGATGCCACTGCAGCGCATCTGACCGTTCGGTCCAAGGGTCGAGTCCCGACAGTGGCAAGATTTTCGACAATAGTTTGTCAGCTAGGTCGAAAGTATTGGTCTTCAGTCGCTGTCTGGAGGACAATTCTAGAGGGCGGCTGCTCTGATTGGTAGTTTTCCGTGGTTTCTCCTATCAGCACCAGGCGAATGCCAGAGCAGTACTCTGACAAACATGCCACGGACCGCGCGCGACCTTTCCTTCCTCTTCCTTTTCCTATCATCACTTACACTAACATGCACTACACTACCACACATGCCGGGAGACCGGTCGGGAGGTTAGAGCTTGTCCCGGCTGGGGCGGTGCCCCGTTGGTGGGAGAGTCCTGGTTGAGGGCAACTCCGCTAGCCGACGGTAGGACGGCGCGGGATCACGCCATCCAGCGGGGGAAGATCACCGCCACATCCCGAGGAAAAACATGCACTACTGTTACGGGAGTAATGACTTCAGTAGTTTAATAACTAACAACCAACCAATCATGTATATCATTGTATAAATGCCAGACAAACATCATTCATTAATCAAGTAAATAGGAGAAAAAAAATGGAAAATTTATAAATCCCAATAAGACTTATTCTGAAGAATTCTGAAATGAAGTTTTATTTGCTGATAAAGGATCATACATGATTTTTCAAGAAAACTATAAGAAATTATGAGTAAAAAAGACGGAAGGACCGCGACATCAGTCGGATCGATCAGGGAAAATTAATTTTGGTGATAATCCTATGTCTAGTTTAGGTGCTACACATACGGATTGCTGAAAACAATTCGTGAATCAAGGATTCTCAAAACGTGAAGTCTGACAATGTATTAGAGAAAGAAAATTGTACATTTAAGAGTTCGATTTTTTTTCTTTTTCAGTATCAGGTGCCAATTAAACGTATTTTTCTTTGGAATAAACGGCACCCTTCACCGCAACATTACAATATATTCTGAACACTTCGTTAGTACGAATTTACGGGAAAGTAATACTAAAGTCTGTCTCGTTATTAGCTAGTTTCCCATTCTTTTCAGTCGGGGCTAGCTATTAGATGTCCCTTATTCCCTTCTCAGTTGTCATTTTTCGGCACCCAGAAAATCTACCAAGGTCTCTATCGCACTGTCTCTATTGCAGGACCTATCGCACTACTTTATTTCCCCTTGATAACAATTAGCGTACATTTCTAGCCATATTTAAGCCTCATTTATTTTTTTAATATCGGATTTACGTTTGCGTGTGTATTGAATTATTGTTGAAATTAATGGAACAGTCTTGACTATAATAGTTTCCAAAAATGTGTATAACTTTTAGATTACTAAAGACTGCTATATACTTAGGTTATGTATTTCGAAGAGAATCGCATGTTGCTGCTTTATCACAAAATATAATACAGTTATTACAATTCGAAGTAAAATGTTATTCCCTTAATACTAGACTTCTTAAAATTTCCCTTTTACAATGCTTTTCTCATTTTGTTCTTTCGCCTGATTGTGAGTATAGGCAATACAAGTCCTAAGCATGTTGTCAGATCCATTGAACGACAAGGAGAAACTGTGTGGACAGTGCGTGGCATGTGCGTCTAGTGGCACGTGCAACTCTCAACTCATGCATGCAATTTTATGCTAAAAAGACGCATCGTGTGAAACAGCTTCAGAGAAAACGTTTTCTAACAAAATTTGTACGTTTGAAAGAAATATCGTACATGTATTTTTTACATTGCCGTTTTCCAGTCAAAACTTTGCGAAAACTACTAATGTTTTGAAGAAAAAAATGCATATGAAAGATATTAAAGATAAATACATATTAAAGATATGATAAATGCATATTAAAGATATGATTTTGAAGGATAGATTACACACATAAAAATGTATTCAATAATGTATATTATACAGTTGCTCTCACCCGTTTTCCCAATGAAAATAAATCACAATTAATTTAAAATTGTGACAGTCAATTAACAATAAATTATTAGACAGTTTCCATCGAAATAAGGATCGAATTTAACGTGTGTGTGCTAGCTTCGCGTCAAGCCAGCTTACACCCGTTTTCTCAATGAAAATACTGGACAATAACTCCAAAGTTGTGTCAATTAATTAGGAACACACTAATAATAATAATAATAATAATAATAATAATAATAATAACCACAACAATTTATTATTATTAAGATTTTGTATTTGGTTGTGCTGACTGCCTGATCCAGCTTGACACAACTTGTAATGCACTTTCGAGGGAGTTCAGTAAGAGCAGAGAGACTTTTTATGAGCAAAGTCACGAGTCACGGCCGTCGTTTACATAAGACCGTGTCACTTCGATTTGGCAACAGCGTAGGGGTCCGACAAAGGCCCAAGTAGCTGTTTTCAGTGCATTCAAAAGTAATTTTGTCGTTGTCACGATCGGAATATTAGTGTTTTAAAGAGCGCTGCTGTGGTTAGCACATTGAACATGTGTAGGGTTACCAGAGACCTAGTTGAAAAAAAATCAGGATCGTTGGATCAGAAAATCAGGACATTACACGAGAAGTCACGCCATTTTTTATGATATACAGGTACAAAGTTCTTATACTACTACAGAAGAGAGATCAATTTATATGTTAATACTGCACTTAACGGTAAATTATGCGACTATGGTTGTAATTATTATTAATAGGACATTATGATCTCTGAAAAGTGTAATATTGAAATATATTAATACGTATATTTGTTTGATAAATAATATACATAATTAAATAAATCGCACTTAAGTTACATAAATATCACTTTTTTAAAGCAATTTCATTTTTTGTACGTGCGTCATTTGTCACGAAAAGTTTGCCAAATTCACGGCTTGACAAACTAATGTCTTTTTGCCAACTTTGTTGATTCCGTCGAAACATTCTACCATCTGATGCAAATTTTTCTGACAACTCTTTTCTGTTTGCTACTTCTAAATCTAGAATTGGAAAAACAGGCAAAAAGGAACCCAACTATTGGGAAAGTAAAGGGGACAACTATTACCCTTCATGCGATATCAAGAAAAAAGTTGTGTTACAAGTAATATGGTCAGTTAGATCCCACCATGTGAAAGGGACCATTCTGGTAATAATTTGTTGGAACGCACATGGACATGTTTATCATTAAAAACATTGAAAAATTTGACAATAAAGAACACTAGTGCATTTTTTCTCTTAAAATTTGGAAGTTCCATTATTAAAAATAAAGGTAGTGACGAAAATGAAAAAGAAACTTCAGTTGTGACTTTCTCATTATATTCTGTCTTATTAAGCTTCAATTTTTTCATTTGGAACCGATTTCAAATACATGTGGTGAGATTTTCATTGAAAAGAATGGACAGAAACATTTAGTTACAAAACCATATATTCCATACTTTTGGGAAAGTTTAAAGAAGAATATTGTTCCAGTAGTTGCAATGTAAAACGTAAATAAGAATGTAAATTGATCGTGAGTGACCGTAAATTGACTATTAGTTGCGATAGCGATGCCGGGGACAGTGCTAGAAGAGAAGAGAAACCAGACTCACAATTGAGTAATTGTCAAAGAATTTAATTGGTGTTACTGTCCGACTTTGATACACTGGAGTAAGTCGGCAATTTCGCCTCCGGTTAACTAAAGGCGACAAGAGCAATCGAGAAAGTGCGATAGGTAATCTTTATCCCTCGTTCGTTTGACATGTTTAAGGTTTATAATATTAATTAGTCTGCCATTTATTGGTCACTTGTTTGTTGTTAAACTATCTAATGTAACATTGTTTTATTAGATGATCGTCCAAAAATGATACATTTATATGGCGTTCTTAAAAATAGAAACTTTTTAAGAGAGGAGTTTCTGACTTCTTTTCCTCATTTACTTTTGAATAGTAAGGCGACTTTTTTTGAGTTGTTATTCCAAAAGTATTAAAACTTAATATATTTGTGTTCACAATGTAAAAATATATTTTTATCATAGTAATAATATCCTAGTAATATATTATTCCCTATTGATGCTGAATTGCTTGCTTTTGGATGCCAAAACACGGTTGTGTTCCTCTCTGACGTAATTATGCATCAAGTAAGAAGACTGTTTCTCTATTTAACTTTTCAAATCATGATGACAGTCTTAGTATGAATTAGAAACATTCATCACGCGAACTGGACTCTAATTCAGCATTGTAGTGTGTGCATAAAACATGGTTTTGAGAACTGAACAAATATGTTCGGTTGAAAAGTATTGTCGACCGCTTGTTCCGCGAAAATTAACATTCTTCTTAAGAAGTTCTACGAAAATTCTTTTACCAAAGGTTCAGATACAGGAATATTACGACGGTAAAAAAGTAATCCTTAACAATGGCAACGTAGTAATAACAAATGTTCAAGATCCTCATTTGAGCAAGTTCGCTGCATTGAGAGAGGAGGGATCAGGAGCGTAAGGACATGAGCGCGAGCCCGCCCGCAAAACGTTTATCCGGGCCCCCTTTATAAAAGCAGTGGCGGCTTGTATGGAACTGCCAATGTACCATGGCACCACCAACAAAAAGGAAGGAAAATAAATTTTTCACCACAATTGTGTGTAAAATATAGTTTCTTCAAAATATTTTTCTTTATAATAATTCATTTGGACGAGCACTTTGTCCTTCGATGATCTATCAATACTCTCTTCAAACGCACAGGGCGCAGTGCCATCTGTCGACATCCTTCTAAACCTCTGAGCCACCTACTGAATGGCACCATGTATGTCCATTTAACGCTGTATGAAGAACTCTGTGTAAGTTAGTATGCGTTTCTTATGGACGGGATTGTGCCTGAAGCGAAGTGGTACTGAAGTTCATGTTCTCCACCACAGAGTAAACTAATGGCACTATCTTCATCGCGCAGACTATCTCTCGCTCAGGATGACCCCGATGCCCTGGTATTTCGTACGTCGTTCCTTGTGTTTTGCACATGGAGAGGCGGCGTATGCCTTGGACGTAAGGCTTTCCCTCTTCTTCCCGTACTCTTCTTCAGAGACTTCAGGAATCTCCGAGCTTTTGAGATTTCTTTCAGTCTGAGTATTTTATTTGTTCTTAATATTTTAGTTTGTTTTCAGTTTAATTTTCATTATAACTTAATAAACATGGTCACTGTAAAATAAAATTTTGTGTTCACGAATTTTATTTTAGAGATTACTAAACCAGTTTTAACACATCGCAACGATGTTTAAAAACATCGATGGTTTTTGTTCGATGTTTTATTAACATCGAAATTACAATTTTGAACATCGATGTTTTGTTATCGATGTCGTATCACTAACTGGCACCACCAATAGAATTCCTTACCGGCCGCTACTGTATAAAAATGCATAATAAACACAAGAAATGTTATTACCTTCAGTAACAAAAATATCCCCTAAAAATAAGCCCTCTCTTACCTGGGCCCGAACCCTCTTTTACCCGCATTGTGGGCCTTGCGGGTTACGTCTTTGGGAAGGATGATAGTCGCAAATTTTTCAGTGATGGACCATCGAGCGATGACATCAGTGTTATTCTCTCTCAAATCTCGCCGGTGATTATAACCTAGGAAAGGAAACGGGAATGGAGGGAGGGCTACCCAATGCAATGTTGAGAACGCGTTGGCGATGCGGTTTTTTCTTTGAGCAAAGTAATATAGTAAGGACATCTATTCCGAGAAATTCGATGAATTTGTAATTCAATACTGCCTGTCACCAACATTCACACCGTACGTAAGGACAAATGTGACTCGTGCGAGTAAGTTCGTGTTGACGAGTTCAGGGAAGACCTGTTTGTAAACAGTATAGCACGATCCGATTGCTGATTTCTGGGAAGACAGATCCGAACGATTTAATTTTATTTTATTTTACGTCAAAAAACAGTTAAAACTGCGTATGACGTGCTATGGGGAAAAGTGAATTGTGCGCACATTTTCAAAATTCTGTGATCCCTACACTAAGTCATATACTACTTGAATTTTGAAAAAACAAAAACAAAAAAAAAAACGCTCCCATGTAATAAAATCTATTTTCAAGGATAAATAAGCAATAAATTTTGGGCTCTTATCCATGTTGTCCTTCGGAATAATACTTCCTGCCGCGACAACATGGAAACGATAATTTGAGTAATTGTATTTCCCACTGAATTCTAGAAGACGTGCACAGAAAATGAAGTTACATTTATGTCCAGAAGCAAAACAAGGGGCCATCTCAGCATTTGCTCAATGGATCAGGGAAACTGGACGAAAAACCTGATCGAGATGGGGATAGCTCACGATAGCTCACGTAGGAAGGAACGTTTCCATCGGCAGACCTGCTTGCTGCAAGGGTTTCTTGGCCAACAGAATATCGAGTCTACTCCTTCTCGAGCACATTGTCGATGCAAGGGATATTCGTGGGCCGCAATCTTTTGTAGCTTTTCTCGCAAGAGAGAATGAGAGAGTTTATGCGACATTTGACCGCCATGCACTGTTTTCCATTGCTTTCTTTCTATTTGTCTGTCCTTTTGACTAATTTTGCGCTTTTATGTAATTTGATGCCCCCCCCTCACAGTGGCCGAAGTGGCCGCTTCGTGCTCAATGCGGCCCAGACTGCAAATAATTTACAGGCACATTTTAAAACAAGCTAAAAGGTCTTCCTTTAAGATTTATTAATAATCAAGAACATTGAACTACTTTTTCTGAGTCTCAACAATTTTCCATTCTAATACTCAACATGCTCTATGTAGCAAAAGTTTTTGTGAAGACAGGTGATTTTTAATATTATAATGGAAGAGGTATGCATTTCATTTGGTTCATTATTCAATTAATAACTTCTGATTTCCTCATTATCTTATTCTTTCTAATTATGCCCTAGTTTTAATATTTACTACATTGAAATATTCAGAAGAAACTTAGAACCAAGCAATAAATTATTTATGTTTTGTAAATATTAAAGTTCTTAAAAAGTAGAGTATGTTTTACTGTATAAATTACATTTTCTGTAATAAGATAATATCATTGGCTCCCCCCTCTTAAATCCAATATTTTTAATAATTCACAGAGTGAAACTATTTGCATCATTAATGTAGTAGTTTTTGAATATTTAACATATACATATGAATCTTTGGTTCCTTAAGTCATTCATGGCCAAGAAAAGTGCATATGTGTTACATTTATACATTTACTAATCTTCTGGTGGCTAAATATAATTGAAAACAATCTGTACTTTCCTTGATATCACAATTATAGAGAAATAGTGGGTCTCTCATTTGAGCTAGATTTAGTGAAATACCAACAACATTAAAACACTGATACAATTTATTACATCATTGCACAAGTATAGTCTTTGTCATATTTGGCAGATACCTCATAAATCCAAGAGATAATATAATTTAATTATATACAACCCTACCCTTATTTATAGTTCAAGCCAATAAGCTCTTGCACTAGTGACCTTATACAGTATAAAACACTTCAAAAACAGATTATTATTATTATTAGCAAATCGACTAAAAACCTAAATTTACTCATTAATCTTCATGAAAACGTAAATATTACAGAGATTTGTACAGAAATGATCATGTTAACAATGACAGAAATAATTTAGTGATTTTATTTTATCTCTTCTGAGATAAAATTATCAGAATTACTTTTTTTTAAAACTTGTACAATTTATTTTAAAAAACTCACACTTCTTTAAGGCCCTTTCTCTTCAAAACGCATGTTTTTCAATTACGCAAATTTTACAACACAACATTTTTTAAAGCCATACATTTACTGTGGTCTGGCAATATCAAACCTGCAGTAAATGAAAACTGAGTCTGACGTTTTTGACATAATTATAATTGCTTCAGTTTGACAAGATTTATTTGGACAAGAAGCTTTAGAAAGCTTTGCATTGTTTTCATTTCAGTCTCAAATCTTGAATTATTCAGACCATCTGATTTCAAAACACCATTTAGGAATCCATCTATGTGTGGTCCAGTTTAAAAGGCAATTCAAGGATGTGTTCATATCTTTCAACTTGTAAATATGAAGTTGAAGTGAAGATAATTAGGAAACTATTAGGAACTGAGTAAACAATTCATTTTTGTTCTGTTGTATTCAATAATACAATAACAAAATGAAAGGAACTGGAACACAAGAACTCAAGATTAAGTAGTTACCTTTCATCTCATTGATATAAAATATAAAAATGGAAGTCATCCATAAGGAAGAGTATCATGCCAGAAGATGAGTATTCTTCAATCTTGAAACACCCTATGGGAAATTCGGAAGAATTTGTTTTGTCCTTCTCTTGGTGGCAGAAGAATGTCAGTCACTATCAGTATTCTTAATTGAATCTGTCAGGAAAAAAGAACAACACATTTACATTATTCAAGAAATAAAGCTATAGAATGAATTAGGACCTTTGAATATATAAATTATATTAAAAATAAATTATAAATTACCTGAAATATATAATTTATTGAGCAAGTTTTTATTGAGCATATTTTATTAAGTATTTATTAAGTATTTATTATTTTATTAAGTATTTATTGAGCATATTTTATATTATTGAGCAAGTACACTTCATAAAAACAAAAAAATACAATTTTTTTGTGAGGTGTAAACATTATTTTCATATTTACGCTGTAGTAAATTTAATACATTTCTCTCCTCTTGTTTAGTTGCACATTAGTTGTTTTTGAACAATTGTTTTACATGGATTTTTGTTTCTCAAGATATCTGAATAGATATAAATTATTCATTTGAAGCCTTGCTTTTTCCCTGTTAAGATAAAAGCCTTTTCAATTTCAAATTTGATCATTATATTCTGAGCACTTTCTATTTTGCACATTCTGTTTTGAACACAGTGCATCCCAGAAGTACCATGTTGTGTGGAAATTGGGGCAGAAGATGGAGAGGAATTTATAATCGGAACGGGAGAATTGGGAGTAGGTTCAGAGGATAAGGATAGAGGGTTTGAAATAGAAATGGAGAAATGTGGAAGAGAAGAGGGCCAGGAACTCGCATGGTATTCATGCAATGTCTTGTTTGTACAGTCTCGCCATTTTCGAGTATGAGAATTTGACGATGTGCCGTGCCAGTTTGCTATCGAGTGTTTATTTTCCGGCAAGAGGGCAAGTAAAATGTTTGGAAGAAAGGAAATATAGTTCAAGAAGTGCGATATTCGTTTGCCTCACATGCAGTTTTAGTAGTTGGTTTACGTGCTTAATCTCGCTGCATAAAAATATTATATCTTTTGAGAAGGGCAGATCTGTTTTGATCATTTTGACGAACGTCACTGTTACGTTTCACCGACATTTCTGTGATAGAAATGGCCCTCCGTTAACTTTCACGATTCGTCAAAGAACGTGTGTTGATTTTATTTGACACGGTTATTTTTCTACAAAATTCTTTAGGACCATCACTTTCGACTTTCTGAATCTCATTACAAATTAAAGATCGTCCAATTAATAAAAAAAGTCGCTTGTTCTGGACCCATGATATTTAAATATATAAAAGTTATGCATAAGACATATCTTTATGACATCATACACGCCCCAATTGAAATGCAAAAGAGTAAAATTACTAGGTGAGCGAAATACAATGTACGCGATTGATTCACACTAACCTCACAACAGCAGTTTAACGAGTTGTCAAAGGCGTTGAAGGCTGGGTGCCGGTCCGACAAAATTAGACGAATATTTCGACGATCGCCAGACAAAACAACCTTGGTGAAACGTAAATAAGGCGTTTGACGCGCCGTCAGTGGTTTGAAATCCATCGAAGCTGCTGATAAAGGTTAGTGAAACCAACCCGTAAAACAGATTTTTCATCAGCACATTGTCATTGGTTACATATTGCTGATTTCTAAAGCGCCCAGGTTAATACGGTTCTGCCCTCTCATCAAAATGACTGACCCGTTTGAAGTGCCTTGCGGGTATCCAACTCGTCAATCACGCCGGACAACCTGTGAGGTTGAAACACAGACGAAGCAGAAAAGCTGGAGGGTAACTTCCTTCTGAACAGGGTGTAAAGATAGTGCTCGTGTATCTGCTAAAATAAGTACTCTTTTTACTTACACTTATCAGTTTGTGATGACTTTAAGTGTTTCATCATTATTAAGTACAATTATCGTTATTATTTTTATTATTATAACTTATATTATTATTATTATTATTATTATTATTATTATTATTATTATTATAACCCAATTAACTATAGGCTATCAAGACTTAATTTACAATAACTATTGGTAAGAAAAGGGAAAAAAATTCACATTATATCAAATCATCTGATATTTTTTGTGTTTTTATCGAACTAAGCAAGGTTGTACAAGTATGTTCAATTAATTATATACCCTTACTGGAAGTCAGTTGTCCTTACAAAGGCATAATGAGAAATTTTCTTCTCACCGCCTAACACTACTATTAGTAATAATGGTATATGTTGGTGAATGTATATCTATGTTTCTCATATCACGAGATGGTTTCTACCTTCAAGAACATGTAGCTGTTTATTTGTCTGTATGTTTACTCCTCCGGTGCTTGCAAGGTATGGTAATCATGTATTAATTTCTTCTAAATTGTAAATTGTTTTCACCTGAATTGTATCAAAAGATAGTTTATTAGTATCTGACTCGTGTTTTGTGGTGTGTGTGTGTGTGTGTGTGTTTATATATATATTAGTTTTTTAAAAAATTATATACATATATATACATACATACAGGTTGAGTCACGTAACTTTAGCACGTCCTGTAACTTTTGAACGGTTGAAGAAGCGCCCTATTTTCTCATGCACTCTAGTGAAAACTGCATTTCAATATCTTCAACCGTTCAAAAGTTACAGGAGGTGTTAAAGTTACGTGACTCATCCTGTATATATATATATATATATATATATATATATATATATATATATATATATATATATATATATATATATAAACACAAACGATCAGCTTTTTAAAATATTAAGTTATAAAAGGCACTATAGTGCGTACGTGTGATGTATTTTCTTTTGGAATTCATTAGTTTACAAATAAAACGTATTTTATCCATACATTCACATTTTATATTAAGCGTAAGTCTAATTTAACAGAAAACGAAAAAATACAAAATCCACTAGTATATGAAAGAATGAGGTTGAAAGTGTCTTTTCGCTCCAAAACTGTAAGGGGTGTGGTGGACTCTCTCGAGATGACTTAGTGTAAGGGACTCTATCGGGCAGACCTGTACAATGCCTGCCCCCGCGAGCATTCTGCACTCAAGAGCCGGAGGTCTGCCCGCGAGAGCGGTGCAAGTGCAAGTAGCGGGGGTGGTAGTGAAAGCTTTGTGGGGAGAGGAGCAGCTTGCTATTGCACACTGGGAACGGCGCAGCGCGTAGATTGAATGCCTGGGCTTCTTATGGAATGATCCATGCTGTGAAATTATTTGCCCACTTATTTAAATGGGTAATGTCCCGTATTTGTAGCTATAAGAGCCATAATTCACCGTTTATCTTCTTCTTTGCACTGCTGTGTATCGATCTATTTTCCTTTTTTGATTTTTTTAGACTATGCTCATTGTGACTCAATATTTGAAAGCAGTGTTTTTTTAAATATATTATTTAATTCTAATTACCATTCATTGATAATTTAATAATTGATTTTTTACTAGAAACGTTGTAATCTCCAAATGATAGCAAAACGAAGGAAATTATGCGAGTATACCTTACGAAAACGTCCGATATCTTTCAACTCTAATGTACGAGATATTTATAAAGATTGAAGTTTACAACAATGAAGATAAGTTAATGTTTATGAATATTATACTCATAAAATTCAGTTAGTTTTTTTTTAAAAATTATCAATGTCGTAAACGGTTATGAATAAATAGTGTTCGTTGATTTTATATTAGAAATATATAATGTATTCTTGTCAACAATTAGAGCAGAAAGTAATCATAATTTTTTAAGATTTTTTATTTTATATAACTGTCTTATTCAATTAAAAATAGTTAATGAAAAAATAGCTTATTACTGTCATCGTCAAACAAAAACTATTCAAAATTACAATTTTGTGTTTAGCACCACTAAATTTGTGATTACATCATTGTGAAGTGAATTACAGTATCAGCCCTAGAAGCAATTATAATACTTGTTATCCAAACGAAATATGTAGATATGTCTAATTCGTTTTAGATTCATATTTCACTTTGCCATCTATTGAAAAGAAACATTTCCAATATAATATAAAGGCAATATTACATGAACTGTGTGTAACAGTTCGTAATTTTCTCGCCGATTGCTATTTCAATTTACGCGCTACGGTTCGAATTGCGCATTCTCATTGGTGGTTCCCACTCCTAGGATGGGTCTCTCTCATCCCCTCCCTTCTTAGCTTCCTGGATTTGTGCTTCCTGTGGCTCGCGCGCGGCTCTCGAGGTCAGTGAAAGAGAAAAATGCTGTGCAGAGCTGCTCTCGGGTTTCCGAAGGTGCAGAAAACTTATTGGTCATCTAGATAAATATTTAAAAAATAGAAAAGAAACGTGAAAGCAGCCGTTCAAACGCCTCCAAAATGTTATTTTCTACATGCATTAAATCGTTTACCATTTTGTACCTTCCATGGATGTTGGGTTATCTTTCTCAGACGTTTCTTCCGTAGACATTTCTTTCGAAAGATTTTCATCTGCAAATCAAAACGAAAAATCATCAGACATGTGTACTGACGTAGAAAAATGAGTATTACATACTAATACACTTGGCAGAAAAAGTATTTGTAATCACAATACAAAATAAAGGGCATAAAATATATATAATTTTTTTTAAAAAATCCCAATACCTCAAACAAAATCGTATTGAATTAAACAAAACTCAAACGATTAATAGTTAAAAAAATAAATATTTTGTACTCACTCCAATTGCATTTATTACAGCATTTAATATATCCTAGGTATTGACACTATTATTTATTCTTTTCATTTTTTTTTTCAATTTCTTCGTTAAACCGTTGGGGTTATGTTGCTTTGGCAGAGGCGTAACATTTTTCGACCCTATTCAACTGATTTTCCATACAATGAGATTCTCGAGATCGAGATTGTTCCCAGACTGCTAGGTGCGTTGTATGTCATTCGCCAAATACAATATATGCTTGGGAGTCAACAAGCTTTTCGTCAATTAACTTTAAATTATCACAACTCGTCTCAAATTCCCGCAACAATAACGGTTTATGAGAGGAACATATGTCTCTGTTATGGGTATTTTCAGCTTTCTCTTACAAACCAGATCCTTCTAGAAATTCTTACAAACATATCTCATTGCAAAACTAGTGGTGCTAAAACAGCATGTGCTTTCTCGCCCGTATTTTTACGCAAAATCACGCGAAAAGTACTCAAATATTCGAAAAATTGTGCATGTGCCTTATTTGAAAATTTACCTTAAAGGAACAAATATCAGAAAAGGAAAAAATATCTATCTTTAATATTTTAGCTGTAGGAAGACCCCCCAAACATTTTGAACTTTTGCAATTTTCGAAAAATCAGTTTTCAACGAACATGAGACCCACAACATTCTTTTAAACGTTCTTCACATTATCCAGCAACAAAAATTAATTCAAAATGATAGAGTCTTTTTTTAATTTGAACAATGTCCGAGGGGTTTCACGAAAAGTACCCCAAAAATTAAAATGTTTCAAATTTAAGGGGCCGCGACATCAGCCACACCGTTTGGGGAATATCAATTTTGGAGAAACACAGCTGAACGATTTACTTACTTGCATTGTTGACGGACGAACAGATAGAAGCAGATACAGACACACAGATGCAGATACAGACAGACACACAGATGCAGATGCAGACAGACAAACAGATGCAGATACAGATAGACAGACACACAGATGCAGATACAGACAGACAGATGCAGATACAGACAGACAGAGACAGACGCAGAGACAGACAGGCATACAGACAGACAGGCATACAGACAGACCGATGCACAGACAGACAGTCAGATACACAGACAGACAGACAGTCAGATACACAGACAGACATACAGACAGATGCACAGACAAACAGACAGATGCACAGACAAACAGACAGATGCACAGACAAACAGACAGATGCACAGACAAACAGACAGATGCACAGACAGACAGATGCACAGACAGACAGATGCACAGACAGACAGATGCACAGACAGACAGATGCACAGACACACAGGCAGAGACAGACAAACGGTCACACAGACACTCAGACAGACGCAAATGGACACACAGACACTCAGACAGACGCAAATGGACACACAGACACTCAGACAGACGCAAATGGACACATAGACACTCAGACAGACAAACGGACACTCAGACAGACAAACGGACACTCAGACAGACAAACGGACACTCAGACAGACAAACGGACACTCAGACAGACAAACGGACACTCAGACAGACAAACGGACACTCAGACAGACAAACGGACACTCAGACAGACAAACGGACACTCAGACAGACAAACGGACACTCAGACACACAAACGGACACTCAGACAGACAAACGGACACTCAGACAGACAAACGGACACTCAGACAGACAAACGGACACTCAGACAGACAAACGGACACTCAGACAGACAAACGGACACTCAGACAGACGCAAACGACAGACAAACGGACACTCAGACAGACAAACGGACACAGACAGACAAACGGACACAGACAAACGGACACTCAGACAGACAAACAGACACTCAGACAGACAAACGGACACTCAGACAGACAAACGGACACTCAGACAGACAAACGGACACTCAGACAGACAAACGGACACTCAGACAGACAAACGGACACTCAGACAGACAAACGGACACTCAGACAGACAAACGGACACTCAGACAGACAAACGGACACTCAGACAGACAAATGGACACTCAGACAGACAAACGGACACTCAGACAGACAAACGAACACACGAATACACACAGACAAACGGACACACACAGACAAACGGACACACACAGACAAACCGACACACACAGACAAACGGACACACACAGACAAACGGACACACACAGACAAACGGACACCCACAGACAAACGGACAAACACAGACAAACGGACACACACACAGACAAACGGACACACACACAGACAAACGGACACACACAGATAAACGGACACACACAGACAAACGGACACACACAGACAAACGGACACACACAGACAAACGGACACACACACAACGGACGCACACAGACAAACGGACACACATACTGTTTGCCGTCATTCGATTTTTCGGTATCAAGGATCCACAAAACGGATTCTGAGTACACTACGTGATAGAGGATTTTTTTCTGTCTGTCTGTCTGTCTGTCTGTCTCGGCGTCTGTATGCCTGTCTGTCTCTGGATTTATCCACTTTTTCGTTGGCAGGGCCCTGTAATAAAGAGTTTTTCTGCCGAAAATTCGCCGGTTTTCGCGAAACATTACATCACTTTCTCTCTATTCCGTAGCGAGAAAGTAAAGAGGCCTTTCAGCTTCTAAACAAGAATGCCCTGAGCAGTCTTTGTCAATCTAACTTTTTCGATATCAGAGAACCACGAAACGAGTGTTTGTTCGAAATACAGCAGTTTTCTTTATAAACTTACTATTTCTTTATACTATGGAAGTAGTAAATGTACGAAAATGTATGAACACCAGCGTGTATCTCATAATATTGGTATAAAAAATCCTTTACAGTTTGCCCCTAGAGTCAAATATTCGCTTAGAAACTGTTTTGTTTGTTTTTTGTAAATTTGACTTTAAATAAGACTTAGAGCGCTATCCTAGATTTGATATTGTGTTCGATTTTTGTAACAAAAATCGTTTTAAGAAATATGGACCATCAAGTAGGTTTGTGTCAATGCCAATAATTTCCAAGTACCCAACACCCCAAAAAAGTGGAAATTGCTAGAGTTTTAAATAACGCTCTCAATTCACTCCCGCTGATACGATTACTTTCAATCTAGTCATGTGCTAAAAATATAACGATGTATCAAGGAAAGCGATCCAAATCGAAAAGCCGAATCTCCTTTTGTTTGTTTAGTTTCCTGGTGCAGAACCGCCGCGATTTCAACCCAGAGTTTGCGACTGCTGTTAACATGCAGAACTTGAAAGAGCGGCGATGGGGGAGTGGTGGGGAACGAAGGGGTGCAGGGGGGCGGGGCGTGAAAACTGCGCTAAACGCGCGCGGGCTGCCAAGGCCCGTAAACACTGAGCAGAAAGCCAGGCACCGCGCCGATCCACGGGGCAGGCGCCAGCGGGCGCCAGGGTTGCACATTTGCTTCAACCACGAAACATGGAAACGAAGAAATCAAGAGCCGGATTTAGGTACTGAGAATCCCTCAGGCACAAAATCCTGTTGCCCCCCTCCTCCGAAAAAAATTCCAGAATTATTTAACAAGTCACTAATTATTGTTTGCTTAATGAATTGAATGATAATTAATGATTATTGATCACTAATGGTTTGGATTGGATTTGAAGTTGTTGAGGGAATTAGTGATCACAAAGCGGTTCTTCTTGACTTAGACGAAAATATTTCAAGGAAAGGCATTACGAGAGAAACGAATGTGCGTCAGTTCAAGAAAGCAATAATGTAGAGGGACTTCAAGACTTTCTTAGAGAACAAAACAACCTCTTTCTGAGAACAGAAGGAGGTTTGGAAGAAATATGGTGCGCGTTCTAAGATATTATAAACGAAGCTTTGCAAAAGTTGGTACCATGCAAAATTCTAAAAAATAATCCGGATCCAGAATACTACAATTCAAAAATTAGGCGAATGAAGAGGATAACGAGAAATGCATTTAAAAAGAGAAAACGCAGTACCGAGCATATGAATATTTTTCGAAATTGTTCAAAAGAATTAGAGCGAGAAAAGAAAATTTCTCGGGAAGCGTATTTAAAGAATATTCTAGACGAAAAGGAAAATAACTGGACAGGATTTTACAAATATGTTCGTAGAAGAAAGGGAAATACAGAGGATATCTCAGTTGTTCGTAAACATGGAAACACACTCATCACAGACGATCGGGCAAAAGCTAACGCAATTAATAAATATTTCAGTTCGGTTTTCTAAAGCAATACGAACCATCCACTAATTCAAAGTTCTTAGGTTACAAATCAATTTAATATTGAAGAAACGTATTTACGGAATTAGGTAAAATCTATGAAAAATGGTAAGCCCAGGGGTCCATACGACATTTCTATGGACATAATTAAACTAGGAGGAGAGGTAATATTACCGTACTTAATTAGAATATTTCACGTGTCCATAAACAATTCACCAGTACCTGAAGATTGGAAATTAGCTTTTGTAGTACCTTTAAAAGTGGGGACAAAACTATACAAAGTAATTATAGGCCGGTAAGTTTCACGTCAGTGTAATGCAAACTTATGGAGCATCTAGTTGCAAGTTACATTAAGCAAGAATGGAAAATCAAAAAATTTCTCTATCATAGCCAACACAGATTTAGGACTGGTTATTCATGCGGAAGTCAGGTAGTCACGCTATTTCAGGATCTGGCAGATGAAATTGACGCGGGCGGGAGAGTAGACCCTGTAGTTATAGATTTTGCCAAAGCGTTCAATGTTGTTCCACACAATCGACTTGTTCAGAAATTGATTGATTGATTGATTGTTTCGTGTTTCCGGGCGCGTCAACTGCGTTGACCATTATTCCCGTTAGTGTAGTGCATGTTTTTTCCTCGAAAGATGGCGGTGATATTCCCCCGCTGGATGGCGAGATCCGGCGCCGACCTACCGTCGGCTGGTGGGGTTTCCCCCTAACCAGGACTCTCCCACCAGCGGGGCACCACCCCAGTCGGGACAAGCTTTAAGCTCCCGACCGGTCTCCCAGAATATGTGGTAGTGTCGTGCATGTTAGCGTAAGTGTGTGTGTGTGTAAGGGGAGAGGATAGATCGCGGAGGAAGGACAGATCGCGCGCGGTCCGTGGCCCGTTTGGTAGGGTACTGCTCCGGCATTCGCCTGGGGTTGATCGGAGAAACGACGGAAAACTACCGATCAGAGCAGCCGGCCGCTAGAATTCTCCTCCAGACAGCGACTGAATTCGACCTAGCTGGATAGCTAGTGTCGAAAATCCTGCCGCCGTCAGGACTCGAACCTAGGACCTCCCGGTCAGAGGCGCTGCAGTGACATCAGTTGATGCACTGAGCTACCGCTCCCGGTACAGAAATTAATGAATTCAGGAATCGATCCCAGGGTGGTGGCGTGGATTAGCGAATTTCTGCGTGATAGAAAACAGAAAGTCCGAATTGGGCAAGTTTTATCTTGTGCAAGCGTTACATCAGGAATACCTCTTTTATTTATAGCGTTCGTTAATGATTTGCCAGCGCAATTAATTTCAAATGCTCGGATATTTGCAGGCGATTGCATAATATATCGCATTATAAATTCAAAAGATGATGAAATAATGCTGCAACGGGATCTTGATGCGTTATATTTCTCGGCGGAAAATAATGTAATGACCGTAAATAGCTCTAAAAGCAAATCCATCACTTTTAGCAGAGATCATAATTACAGTGTAAGAAATTACCGCTTAAGTAACGACATTATTTCGCGAGTTTCTTCGTGCAAGTACCTAGGAATCAAATTTCGATAGTAAATTAAACTGGAAAAGTCACGTAGATTTTGTTGTACGGAAACAGTAGAGAATTATTCATTTTGTAATGCGCATCTTAAAAAAGAGTACAGTAAACGCGAAGGAAAATGCTTATTTATCGCTTGCTCGTCCCATAATGGAAAATGGAGCAATTTGTTGGGATCCGCACAAAATTATGCAGTGTAAGAATTTGGAGAGGATTCAGCGTAGAGCAGCTAAGAAAATGGTAGGGTAGGATTCACTCGAAAACAGGCGAAAATTGGCAAGAATCTGCGCTTTGTATACAGCTTATAGCGGTCATCCAGCTTGAAAAGAAATTAAACGGCAGTTAAGTATTCCTACGTACATCAGTGAAGGGGATCACAGGCACAAAATAAATTTAAGACTGCAGAGAACGGATGTCGGGAAATTCTCTTTCACAAATCGAACGATAAATGATTGGAATAGATTGCCTGCAAACACCTTTGAACCCTTTCCTCGAAGCGTTCAACAGTTTAGGAAATTAATTTAGGGTATTTCTAAGTTTATGAGGGCGTTAACGAAGAATATTAAGTTATACAGTAAAGTGAAGTGTCATGCAGTGTAGAGCAGAAAAATAATGAAGGAGAAGTTTTTATTGTTATAGTGAAGTGAAGTGAAGGACACTGCAGTGTGGTCTTAATTGTATAAACACTCACTATGGCTTTAGATGATAGACGTTTCTTTTCTTTTTCTTCATGTGATTTAATGTTTTAAGAATCATCCGTATTTATATTATTATTATTATTATTATTATTATTATTATTATTATTATTATTATTATTTAGCATTATTATTACCATTGTTATATTATGTGCATGACATTTATTATCTTATTTATGTAATTAATTGCCACTGGGTTACATCCAATTTCAGTTTAAATAAATTTATCTTTATCTTATCTTTATAGAATAACTCTTTGTTCAAATACAAATGAAAATTAGCAAAATGCTTTACAATTTAGATTTTTTAGTACAGTAAACTATTTTATTAATAATTATTTTACAGATACAAACATATTTTAAGATATTTTTGTCGAATATATAGATATTTTTCAGGGCGATGAATTGCGACCTCCAAGCTTATTTTGTTTGTCGATAGATCCGACCCCTAATATACCAGAGAGATGGTGAATATTGACATAAAGATTATTGGAATATTGCATCAATCAAGTACACCTCTATTTAGAGATAATCAAAACTATATATCACATAAAACCTTATAATCAATCTTTAATGAGCATGATTTTCATTTTGGTCATAAATATCATTGTTTTTGATTCACCCTCACATTCACCAAAATACGTTCATCAAAAATAATGTTAATTATAAATAATTTTTATTTTTTGTTACACTGTAATTAATTGTCTATAAAACTCAAAGAGAACTGTATTTTCTGGCGGGTAAGGCGAAATTTTCTTTTTTAAATCTCTTGAACGGTGTGTGTGTAAGATTTAGATATAGCTGTGTGTCGAGATAGTTGCAACCGACTACTATTATAATAGTAGTGTCGGTTTAGGTCGAGATTAAAATTCGAAGTTATGATTTCATTGATGAACACCGCGATTGAGATCGCTTGTACTTGTTCAAAACCTGTTTATTGTGTGTGAGTATTAACTCGTAATATGGTAAGGCATGTCACGAAGGCAGTTTTAATATAGCACTTACGGTGTATTACACTTCAAACACATCATTTGAAAACATTGTTTACAAAAAAATTTGATGTTTATTCGATATTTTTTCGCCAACGCAATGTGAAAAAATTAAGGATATTTTTTTAAAATTTATTTTGGAAAATAACTAAATTTTAAGTAGCAAAACAGTCTGTGAGCCGTTACATCTTCATTTTAGAATTACTAGCTCTATTGCTTTAATAGTAATTTTTCATGAACACAGATGGGAGATCTAGTTCTCGAACCAAAACTTTACTTTTATGATGCATGTTTATATAACACACAACAAGTTTTTCAAAAAGTTAAAAAATAGTTTTTGAAATGTGCTGAAAACCTCTTTTAAACTGAAGTAGTTTGCGCAAATGTTCAAGTAATTTTAATGGATAATTTTGTTTTAGTTTTAATGGATAATTTCGTTCTTTTGATAGAAGGAATGGGAATTAATATTTTAAAATTTGAGGCAATTACTGTCAACTGACATCTCCAAAAGGCTGTCTTGAGCCAGGTATTCAGTGACGTACCGCCATTCCAGAGCAATTTGTACCACCTTTATTTTTAAATCTCGTAGCATTTGCTCTGGATGCAGTGTCCGCAAACTCTAGTGAGCTAGTAACCTTGCCCGCGGCTTTAAAGCTCATGTATTAGAAAGCTCCAAAGTAAGAGTTTTTTCTAAGTTCATATGTTCCCTTATTTTTTCTTCTTTCTTTTAGAATAAAACAAAATAGCAACGAACACCACTGACTCTACTGCTACCACAAGTAACAAAAGAAGAGCTAAACAAAACGTGTGCTTACTGAAGATACATTTATGTCCAGAAACAAATCAGGGGTATATCTCAGCATTTGCTCAATGGATCAGGGAAACTGCAAAAAACCTGATCGCGATGTCATTGTTCCAGAAGCTGAAGTGCATTGCTTGTTACAGGCATATTTTGTCTTCCAAAATTATATAAATGTTAAATAATTCATTAAATATCATTGTTAAAATAAATGTTTCTTTTTTAGGATCAGTCTAATTTGTAATCGCATACAAACAGTTATGCACCAGAAAAGATTATTCTTGGCACATAAAATCCTAATTTTTAATCCTCTACATTCAATTCAATTTTGACATATATACAGATTCCTAAATAAATAGGCAAATTAAGCAATGGTAATATTCAAAACTCAATGGAGAAGCAGTTGCAGGAATCATGTGGATGGAATTTTTTTCTGTAATCTCAAAATTGGATACTGTAGGATGTGCTTCCCCAGAGTGTAATGCGCGAACTCATGCTCAAGTGGCAAAGAATTAGAAAGAAGAGTAAACAATACTCTATCGTACCAGTAAGGTATTCCTCTCTTAACGGCCGATGTTTAAGGTACAAAGACATCCAAACTAAAGGAATACAAAGGATTCCAGATGTGAGAGCGAATTTTTATGATCAATGTCGTCAAATGCTTGAGAAAGATCTAAAAACCTGTTAATAGGTGCTTCATTGTATCCATTGATGCAGAAATGGATCAAATTTTTTCACTGATGAAGAATTGGATCAAATTTGTCCATTGATGAATTGGATCAAATTTGTCCATTGATGAAGAAAGTGATCATCTTTAAGGAAAGAAGAAATGGTCATTTCTGTTGATATTGATTTTTTAAATCCATGAGTGTTTCTTTCTGAGAAAAGTTTCCATTCGTATGCAAAAAGTCTCTAATATTTTTGATAATACTGCCAAAAAGGAAATTGGCCGACAATTCTGAATATAATTTTATTGCCCTTTTTAAAAAGTGGCTTAATTTTTTCTGTTTTGAAAATATCTCGAAATATTCCTGTGCGTAAAGAAGCATTCAAAATGTGAGTTAACGAGTGTATAATGACAGGTGCGCAAGTGTTTAATAAACAATACGGAGATTCATCTAAACCACTCAAATATTTACTTTTTAGCTTACTGACTATTCTAAGAATTTCACTGGAAGATGTTTTCGAAACAGGCATTGTGTCGAAAATGTTTTTGGATATGCATATATTGAATTTTGTGGTTTTTGTTCTTTCGTGAGATCAATTGCATTTTCCGAAAAGTGTTGGTTGAAGTGACTTGTGACTTTTACGGATTGCTTACTTTATGTCATTATCCTTTACAAATACATACTCTACAAAGAATCACGACGATGTGGTCGCATTTTTTACGATATTTCACATCGCTTTCGTTTTGTAACCAGCGTTGAAAACATCCTGATTTCTTTTTAGAATTCTTGTCTGGACTATTATTTTCCCTAAATTGCTTTCGTAGTTTTGGAAGTAGTCATGGAAACTGGATGAAAAGATGGGTTTACAAATAAAGGTAAAGAGTACGTTTATATTTGCACGATGTTGTAAATACGTGTTATCCAAGTATTGCTTCTCCGTGAAATGTATAATTTTCAGTTTTGAAGAGGAATGTACGCATTCAATGAAAGCTTTGAAAAATAAATTATATTTGCCGATATTCAACAGCATTATAACCCGCATCCTATGATTTACGTCGGAAGTAATCTATAAATAATTCAATTTTAGCTTTAATAAATATAACGTACACGTGCG
This sequence comes from Teleogryllus occipitalis, assembly GCA_011170035.1. Taxonomy (NCBI): domain Eukaryota; kingdom Metazoa; phylum Arthropoda; class Insecta; order Orthoptera; family Gryllidae; genus Teleogryllus; species Teleogryllus occipitalis. The sequence continues at coordinate 12,581 of BLKR01009470.1, read as the reverse complement.
TGTATTGTTTAAAGGACCAGTGTTGATTAATTGGTGATATTCGGCCGCGTCAACTGCTTAAGTCGTTAGTCCAATGGATGAAGTGGATTTTTTATCGTGGGAGATGGCGGTGATCTTTCCCCACTGGATAGCGTGATCCGGCGCCGATCTACCCGTGACAGTGTTCGAGTTACTAGTAATTGTCGTAATTTGTGCCTCGTGATTACTGTAACCTAAACCATTCCTTATTATTTCATATCAGTTGTGGTTTTGTTAATTATTATTTGATTTATTGCTTTTTTATTTGAGTGTCTTCCTTGTTAGTACATTCACTGTAATGTCTAAAGTAAAATAAGATTTGATTAAGATTAGCAGATTTGATTTTTCTGCATTGCTAAAAATATAGTAACTCACTCAGCTCTACTCCTACCACTACAAGCAAAAGAAGAGCTCAATAAAACGTGCGCATAGTGAAGATATATTTACGTCATGAAGCTACATTACGCTACATTTAATTCAATTTTTGATTCAATTGTTTGAAGAGACTAAACATTGTGAACTCGAATCTTTTGCATGTACCAACACGGATATCTTTCTGCGGCATCTGACTGTAGTGGCTATTTATTTATGTCATTTTCACTCCGAGAGAGCGATCGAAGGAAGTATCATGTCCCAGCAGTAACAGGGGGTAAGTCGGATGGGGTGACAGGTGGAGACGAATGAATAGGATTTACAATGATTTTCAAGGACTAGGTTCAGGGAATAATGCGAGTGGGTTCGAAGGGGTTTGGAGGATGGAAGATAACTATGAGATGTGGATGGATATGGGTGTTGGGTTGGACTCTTCCGAGGACGTTAAAGGATGTACTTTGCAAGATCACTACCGAGTGCATCTTTTCCGACAAAGCAGAGGTGAAGGCCCCGCTGTGTAACGTGTTTTTCTAAGAGAAAGTTAAGTTCAAATATTTTAACATATGTGGATCTCAAATGCAGTTTCAATTGATTGTTTGTGTCTAATTCCTTTTTACAGCGACGGGTTGCTTTACTAAACGGGCAGAGTCGAGATTATGATATTCCTGTCTTGGGCGGCACATTGTATTTTGCCAACATATCAAGTGTAAAGTGACCACCCAAAATTAATGTCATTCTACCCTCTAATGATGATGGCGTGTCCCGTTTAATGAGAGTTTTGTGTGGCTGTCCAACTAACTGGTCGCGACGGCAAATCTCCTGTTAGGTTTAAACATCTGCCATAGAGAAGTTTGACGGAAGTTTCCGCCTGAGCATGGAGAATATTTGTCTCAACTCAATATTTCCTACACGCATTTTCGAAAATTCAGAGAGATCAACGAAAATGAATCCTACACCATTATTTTAAGCGTCCCTCGTTTTAAACATGGAAAAATTAAAGAAAGAAATAAGACCAGTTTTTTTAGAAAATGTTCCTTTATAATATACATTAATTAAAATCAGAAATGACGTGAAAACTACTCGTTTCTTTTAAAAATTCTATTTGACCTTTTAAAGAGCAAACTTTTAGAACAGATTTTTTAAGGCAAAAAAACTATCTTCAATTTTGTAGTTTTGAAATCTTAACTTTTTGCAATTTTTGAAAATACGGAGAGTGCCGAAAAAGAGACTAGCACTATATTTTTATTTCCCTTTGTTACTACATACGACAAGAAAGTTTTAAAAAAATTAAGCGGTATTTGAGAATTTTTTTTTAGAATTTGCATAAATTTCAGACAAATTAAATGACATATGCTAGTTTCTTTAAAGTGCATGGCCTTTTTTAAAGAGCTGATTTTTTGCAACATACTTTAAGGCAAAAATCTCTATCTTCAATTTTCTAGTTTTGAAATAAAAACTTTTTGCAATTTTCGAAAAGATGGAGAGTTCGCCGGCAATTGGACTAGCACGATATTGTTTACAGTCCCTTGATATGAGAAAATTTCATGAAAAAATGGAGAGATTTTTGAGAAAAATGTTTAAAAAATAGATTTTGCCTACATTTCTCTTAAGTCTCTTTTACGCTATCCGAGGACAGAGTTTAATAAAAAAAATGTTGAGGGAATTTTGAAAATGTTTTTATAGCATCACGTAAAGTACCCTAAAAAATAAAAATATCCGCTTGAAACGAACTACAAAATATGGATTATGGCTACCCTACGTGTTAGAGATGGAATTTACTATATATAGGAACAGGATTTAATAACTTTTTCGTTTTCAGGGCCAGACAATACGAGTTATTTAGTCGAAAATTCGCCGCTTTCCGACGTACGATTACAATACTCTTCTTACATTCATAAGCGCGAAAACGTAAAAATTACAACCGGTGTTTTCATTCTCATTAGTCCTAGAGGCTGGATGAATGAAGGACTGAAACTGTGGTTAGATTGTTTGCTTCAGACTTCATGGATCCTTCCCTTGTTGTGTGAGAAGCATTCCGCAATCACAAAACTGATGCTATTAGTGGAAATTTCGCGAGATAAAGACTCAGCTGTTATTCCGGCTGGTTGAACAAGCCAATTTCAATCTCCTGAAGTTTGCGTCAACAAAATATTTCAAGGATTCATAAGGGACCATTGGAACTACTAAATGCGGTTTTAGATTTTTATGTGATGTCATCAAGAAGATGAAAGTTCTAGTGTATCAATTTTTTCGAACGGGTTAAAAGATCATGGGATGCAATGAAACAAAAGGCTGTTTTAAATTTAATAAAAATGTAGAATAAGCAATGCTCTTGAGGACGCTTCGTAGGAAGATAAATTGTTTAAAGATGTCGATAGTTTAATTTTTGATATGTCAAATAACGGCTAAGTAGAAAAGTAGTGATGCAAGTTCTGGAAGTGAACTTGAAGGGTAAATGTGCAATTTTACCGTACTGTGTATTTTTTAGTACCGTTTGATGTGATGTATTTATTAGTATACTTTTGTATTTCTATTCCTGTTTGAGTAAAAATTTAGCGTGTTTAGAAAATGACCGTTTTTTATTGAAATATAGATTTAAGAGTGTTAATTACTTTTCTTTTCACAAAATTGTGCGTCAATATAGGTTGCGTCTTATATGGCGGTGAATACGCTACCTGATTTATTCAATATTTGAATAGATTGGTTTCTCGAACTTCTCAATGTCTATATACCTCACACATGAAAAAATCTTAATTTTATCCTCGATAAAAGTTTCCTAAATGACAGGTTTCAAATATTATTTTCATGAATTAAATCTTTTTAATGTATTATTCAAAACATACTTTTAAATGCTTTTAGTAAATAACCGCAAGATGTCAAAGAAATCTTTAAATATTCACTTAATTGGTTAATTTTTTGTTCAAATCGTCGAATAAAATTGTTTACATACCCCCATAAGTCTTGGGTTTACACTTGGGAATAAGCATACAACTATTTGAGAAGTACTATAATAAACGCTTAAGAATACTAGATAGACGGATTTCGACTAAAGTCGACTCTTTTCGTAGTCAAACAGGCTTCCCACAAATCAGCATACTGAGAGATAGTCGATTTAAATGTGACAGATTTTAATAGGTGCTGTTGAAGCCTGCACAGTTCGATTCTGGGCGTCTAAAGTCTGGACAGTTTCAATATGAGTTGTTTCAAAATGGGAGATTCTAACAAAGTCTGTTTCATTCTCGGAGGAGAACTTCTGGGCGGTTTGAGCCCGTGAGGTTCGCGTCTGGGCAGTTCTACTCTCAGCGGACCGATTCTCGGAGTTTGAGAATCGGTGCGGCGGATGGAGTTCCAACCATTTGAGTATCGGTGGTCTAAAACCGAACCACCTAAAGATGGTTCGAGTCTGTGTGGTGCGAGCCTGGACAATTCAGGTGTGGACGGTTCCAATTCGTACTGCTCAAGTAAGATGGGGAAGGCGGTGAGTGAGAGCAAATGAACCCAGTCTTCTTCACATTTCGAGAAGAGTTTCTTCTTTACCTCATGAAGAAACTGCCAAGTGAACCCCAACTACCAAGTGTATATTTATTATGAGCACATCAACCACGCAAGTCATAGGTACGGAACGTGTAGTGCATGTTACATCTCGGAACGTGGTCCACGAGGGCTAGGCAGGGTCCCAATGGGACCCCTTCTTATGCTTGGGGTTTCGTAACGTGGCGGATGACATTAGGTCATTTTTACAGCTCCCACCTTGTAAAATGAACATTTTAAATTAATTCGCGAACGTCCTTCTCAACGGGACTCATGGCCTCAAACATGTGCTTATCACTGTTAAAAAGATTCATTTTATAAGGCAGGAGGTGTAAAAATGACCTAATGTCATCCGTCACCTTACGAAAACCCAAGTATAGCTGGACAAGCTAGAAGCTCCCAAACGGTCTCCCGACATGTGTGGTAGGTCGCATGTATGTGTAAGTGTGTGTAACGGGAGAGGAGTGGACAAAGTTGAGTAAGGGAATATTACTTGTGGTATGTGTCCCGTTTTGTTAAGAGTACTACTTCCGGCGTTCGCCTGGTAAAGAAACCACATAAAATCAATCAAAGCTGCCAGCCGCTAGTATTCTACAGAAATATTGAATTCTACCCACCTCAGTCGCTGGTTTCAAAAATCCGTCACCGTAGGAATTCGAACCCTAGATAGATAGATATTTATTAAAGTTCGCTTTGAGCTATGTTTGAGCTCGGTGGTAAACATGATTACATTTAGAGTTAGGACTATTTCGATTATTTACAAATAGAATTACAATTAGAATTAGAGATTGATATCCTAGTTCTAATTAATTTCTAGTTATCTCTAAATTGACTTACAGTTTATCTAACACTTTACTTCTCTTCAGTGCACTGCACTGCACTGCACTCCCCTCCCCTCCCCCACTAGATTTCACTTTACAAGGGACATGACCATATTAATATTAATAATAATAATGATAATAATGTAAGCAATAATAAGAACTTAAAAATTGCATCAAAGTCAATAACAGTGTTCATAATTATATATTTGGTGTTATTGGGCCGGTAGTCCGACTTCGCCGGCCAGCTACCAGTGTCCCCCACCCACACGGGGCTAGTTAAATTCCCATTCTTGGGGGGTAAGAGCGACATGAGGCGAACGTGATGTATTCTCTTCACTGTAACGAGCAAGATCCGCCCGAGCTTTTCTTCGTTACACAGCTACAGAAACTGGAACGATTTTAAAGGAAAGCTACAACTCTATTTTTGCCTCGGCCGGGAATCGAACCCGAGTCCACCGCACGGGAAGTTTTAACGCTGTCCATCTCAGAGGCCATATTAATAATAATAACAATAATAGTAATAACAACAATAATAATAATAATAACAATAACAACGATAAATGTTTCAGTATTGTTAGTGATGATGTAGACGGAATTTAGTATATTTTAAAATTTGACTTCATTAGAAGGAAGAGGCTCTAGTGCTTTCGCAGGTAGTTTGCTCCAATCTACTATAATGCGATTCACAAAGATGCTGCACATACAACCTTATTTCCTTTGCGTCATCGCACCAGTATCTAACAACCGATAGAGGTCCCGCATACCGAGTGTCATTGGACACTCTTGTGATGCCGGGTCTTGTGATGCCGAGTTTTACGCGGACCGAACTCCTGAGGGGCCCTCGCCTGTTGAAGGGTCCCATGGGTCATATTAATCTCGGACCAGCGTCAGAAAGCCTTATGCGGTTTCTTCTTCGAATTAAGGCGATCGCTTTTTGTGACAAGACTTAAGTGGTTGGGAGGAACGAAAGCCCGGAATTAGAATTCCACAGCCCAAATGATCTGATTGGTTGTTTATGCCGTTTCTTCAGATAAAACCTATGCAAACACCAGAAAAAACAGAGTGATTTCTCCTTTGCCCCATTTCTTTTCTTACTATTTCTAGGGCCTGACAATATGCTGAGCTCATCGCCAAACGCTCGTATACTAACCCTCTCTGCTTATAGCAGAAAAGTTGGGTATAAGTGACAGGATTAGAAAACGGGACAATGGCTTATTTGTTACACTGATAGCGTTGTTTGTTGACTGTTCTGTCAATCCAAATGTCTTAGTAGCTTCGCCTTAATCCCCGCTCATTTCGTTGAGAGCTGAAATTGGGGCGAGTTCATGCTGCAGTGGTTAAAAAGTTTTGCAACAGTGTTAAAGTGTGCAACAGTGGTTAAATGTTTCGCAAAGTCAGAGTTCAATTTACTAGTAATCAAGTAAGATAAAATAGATTGCGATATATTATTCAGTAGTAGAGAGTATATGGTTTTAATTTTCGTAGTTTACTCCCATTTGGTTTATTTATATACAAAGGTTTTATAGTTATATAGTGTTAATCCAATTGTGGTATTATGGAACATGTTCACAGATGCGCCCCAAACTACAACGTCAACGTTTCTAATGTACGCAGGTTGGCGATAATAGTAGAGATGCTTGCGAAGAAATTTAGCTCGCCGCTAAAAAAATTCGTAGAAAGTAGAAAGAACACGATACGTTTCGGATAAAAATCTTTTAAAAATTAGAAACAGTCTTTAAACGTGCATTTCATTTCTTGCATTCATCTTATGTAATATGAGAAAGTATTGTAATAATGGTCAAAAAACGTTTTTGATAGAAAATCACGTATGGAGGGGGCTCGGTATCGAAAAGCGGGGAAAAATCTTGTTCCTACGTGTAGTAAATTATTTCCTCTAACAGGTTTTATTTTCAAAATGCAAGTTTTGTGGGTCCTTGATACTAAAAAATTGGTTGACCGCAAAATTTCCGTCCGGGCCGTTTCACCGACCGTCCCATTCACTTATCGTCCCACTTATCGTCCCAATTACCGTCCCAATTATCGTCCCACTTACCGCCCCACTTACCGTCCCACTTACCGTCCCACCCACTGTCCCATCCACCGTCCCAACCCACCGTCCCAACCCACCGTCCCTACCCACCGTCCTTACCCATCGTCCCACCCACCGTCCCACCCACCGTCCCACCCACCGTCCCACCCACCGTCCCACCCACCGTCCCACCCACCGTCCCACCGTCCCACCCACCGTCCCACCCACCGTCCCACCCACCCACCGTCCCACCCACCGTCCCACCCACCGTCCCACCCACCGTCCCACCCATTGTCCCTGTTCAGCACTAGCACCAAAACCGTTCAGGCTATTTTATCCAAAAATTGATATTCCCATATCGATCTCGCCGAACTAGAGACCCTACGAATTTTAAAAGCATATTTTGATTTTTGGGGTACTTTACATGGAGCCTGTCAATGTATTAAATTTTTTCAAAAATAGCTTCAAATATTGTCTTTAAATGTTTTCTCAGATTGAGCTAACCACTCTTAAAAAATGGTGTATGTCCAATTTTCTTTTAACCCTCTGAATTTTCGGAAATTGCAAAAGTTACAAATGAGAGAAAGTATGTGCTGATGTAGAACCTTTAATTTTACTTAACGTACATTATTATATTTTTATGTGACAATTTGAACAAAAAATTAACCAATTAAGTGAATATTTAAAGATTTCTTCTACATCTTGCGGTTATTTACGAAAAGCATTTAAAAGTAGGTTTTAATAATACATTAAAATGATTTAATTCATCAAAATAATATTTAATATACAATTGATATATTTCAGTTTGAATATATCATTTACTTATTAAGTCTAATTTTCCGCATTGTCCCTTATTACAACCTCGATTCCGTGAGGCCTGTATTTTGCAAATATTTACTTTTGCAAAAATCACTGACATATGTGTTCTCTTGTGACTTGTTACTTCCTCAACATCTATTCTTGTGCCTTAGAGGAGTTAGGTTTAGGTACTCTTCGGCCCGAAATTAAGAATATCACTTAGCTAACGTGTGCGAGAAAAATATTATTTTCTCTTTTACACCATCCTCATGACCTTCCACTTTTAAGAAGACACTATCATTGTCGTGTTATCTTAAAACTGGATTCTGAACCATCACATTCAAGTAATGTTTTCCATTCATTTGATGATCCAGGATATAAATTAGTATGTTTTGAGATCATTTCTTATTTTTCTGATATTTATTGTATAGGACCTATTCCCCGGTTGTAAATTGCTCTAAACAAGTTACGAAAGTGAATTGCACAAGTGTTTTAGTACTTTGAGTCTGCTTGTACGGTTTATTTATCTGTAACTTCCCTTGCACGAACAATTTATTCCCATGGACATGCTTGAATGTGCGTCTTCTTTTGTCGTTTTTTTGTTACCGCTCACAGAGCTACGTAGAGAGTTTGACAAGCTAATTGCCCTTTAAAATTACTTACAATCTGCATGTCTTTCACTCGAACTAGAATACCATTGCAGATCAAACCATTCCTACTGTACGATCAACTTAACTGACAATAAAAAGATCCTTCTCATTTATTTGTTTCTTGATTTGTGGCATTGTGACATATACCGTAAAGGAATATAACATTAGTAAACAAAGTTCCCAGGAACTTAACACCATAAAATATGGTTATTCCATATCTAGAATATGTTTAGTAGTTAGCACACAAATACGTTACATTTGTAAAAAAAGTAACATAATCATCATTTTCCGTCCATTTCTGCATGGCAATCGGTCGAGCAATGAATGCAGAAACGCAATACTAAAATGACGAAAACTTTGTCATATCTCTATTTTGGATATCAATGCTAATCATGACCACTCCACATCATACTAATACACAGATCATTGATTTAGTTCATATAGTTAGATACATTCATATAGTTATCAAGACATACCAATTTATTTTATATCATTGTAATTTATTCATAAGCTTACAAAGTTTCAGTCGTGCCAGCTTAATAAAGTTTCTTTGCCAGTTTAGGGCCCCTAGCGCTCGAATTTATCCGTGACAGACTGACAGACTTACGGCATTGTTTTAAGTTTAGCCCGAAGATTCGATGTACGAATTATGAAACGTGATTAAATGACCGAACTGTTTTTAATGTTATCTCCCGTAGTAGAAGTGAATCCGGACAAAATTCCTTCCTGTGTGGTCTGCACGGGCCACACGTGGCCCGGAGACAGGCTGTTGAAGGCACTGGATCCTCGAAAGAAAGAGCTGGTGTTCCTTAAAATAAAACATTCACCTTGGGGAGAGGAGTGGACGCTTGGGCGAGAAGAGAGCAAGGCGGACGCGTCACGATTAACTGCACATGGCGGACTTAATAAACAGAGGTCATTGAATAACGTTGATACGTTGACGAATTCTTTGTGGATTAGCACAGAGATCCTCGTGTATTCACGTACATATCTTCGCTGCACACGTAATTTTACTTTCGCGCATACGGAAACATATACATAGAATGTACAAGAGTCTGGAAACTTACGTGATAAAAACAAACTCCCGCATTTCATGTTGAATTTCATGAAGATTCAGATTCAGTTTTCCGAAAAAAGTGTCTTTCAGAAAATCGAGTTTAAATGTTACTTACGGGCGCGCTATTCAAACCAGGTGCTGCGCCATCGCAGACACTACGGCGTCTGTAATGGCGCTGAATGTTTGTCCGTGTTAACGGTAAAACTGTCGAGTAATTGTTCGAGAGAAAAAAAAAGATCACCTGCACACACCAGAGTACTTTAACAGAATCAAGTGTTTTATGTCTACTTTTCATAGGTCTATTAAATCTACTCAAAATGCAGTTTTGTTCAAAATTATAACCACCGAATGAAGTGGCGTAAGAATGAAACTTGCACAAGATTAATAAAACAAAAAGTTAACAAAATGTTGAATGCTTGAATAATTATTTTTTTACATCTTCAATTTCTATACCCACCTCTAGTGCTTTAGACACGCGTAGAAGCACAACGAAGATACATGTAGATCCCCGCCCGAGTGACTTGTGCTTTGGAGAGCCACATAAATCATAGCTCCTTGCGTAATTACTACTTGACAAATACTAAAAGCATTTTGTAGTTAAAATATTCCTTCATGAAAACATTAAGTTTATCCATTACTTATAAATAATTAAATACAAATCATAAAACACGTTACAAATAATACGAGAAAGCGGGTGCTGCTGTAGCACTACAAGCTTGTGTTCATCTATCACTTACATACGGTTCCGTCTACAGAAATAAGTTTGCAACGGAGTAAATATAACAAACTAATCAATTCAAATATGAAAAACGAGTACCAGGCTAACCATAAGTTCAAATTAAAAGTTTTAGATGAATAAACATTTTGAAACCTCCGACATCGTATTAACCATTCTATTGTATTTTCTCTGGAGTTGCATATCGCATCTATTCCAAATTACAATACTCGTGTAATAATCTCATAAGAGAGGCTTTGCAGGTAATTTTGTCAGCGAGGCAGTTTCAAAAATACATTTATCGATTTTTGTGATTTTTTCATTTTCCGTAAAGGGAGGTAACCAGGATATTCAAATGGAATTTCATAAAGATTAGGAATGCATTGTAAAATATTATCTATTAATTCTTGATGATGGTAAATATTACTTAAGTGCTAAAACCATGGTATTGATATTTCATATCCACCCACAGCTTTCATTTTCCAGGAATTAATTGATAATATTTTACAATGCTACCTAAATCTGACCAAACACTAAATACTTTAATACTACTTATGTAAAGTGTTGGTCATTACTTGATGTTTTTAATCCAATAAATACATGTAAAATGGGCTATTTAAAATGTTAAATAAATAAAAATTAGTGCCCCTTCCTAATTGATCCACTTACCATCTTCTTCATTCTGTAAAATAGACGTTTATCTTATAATATGATTATAAGAATTCTAATATACCTATTAAAGTGAGGCTTCCTAAACAATATTTTCTTTTGGGAGTATTACAAGCGCTTATATGAATCGATAAATATATTACTCCAGACTAAATAAAAGCGTTGTTCATTAAAACTACCCAATAAAATTACTATCTTAACCAAAACATATGATATGAGTAATTGATTTAATTATCTCTCTTCCTCTCTCCTTCGTAACTCTCTTTCTCTCTCTGTAACTCCTTTCTACCCCTGTAACTCTCTCTGCCCCTATAACTCTCTCTCTCTGCCCCTATAACTCTCTCTCTCTCTGCCCCTATAACTCTCTCTCTCTCTCTGCCCCTATAACTCTCTCTCTCTGCCCCTATAACTCTCTCTCTACCCCGTCACGTTTTCTCTCCTCTCACTCTCTCTCAATCCTTCGTCACTGTCTCTCAATCCTCCATCACTCTCTCTCTCTCCATCCAGTCACTCTCTCTCTCGCCGCCCCGACACTCTCTCGCCACCCTGTCACTCTCTTGTCATTCCGTCACTTTCGGTCTACCATGACTCTCCCTCTCGATTTCCCATCAACGTCTCTACCAAACCCATTACTCTCTCGGCACCCCGTCTCTCTCTCTCGCAATCCCGTCACACTCTCTCTCGCAATCCCGTCACACTCTCTCTCGCAATCCCGTCACACTCTCTCTCGCAATCCCGTCACACTCTCTCTCGCAATCCCGTCACACTCTCTCTCGCAATCCCGTCACACTCTCTCTCGCAATCCCGTCACACTCTCTCTCGCAATCACGTCACTCTCTCTCTCGCAATCACGTCACTCTCTCTCTCGCAATCACGTCACTCTCTCTCTCGCAATCCCGTTACTCTCTCTCTCGCAATCCCGTCACTCTCTCTCGCAATCCCGTCACTCTCTCTCGCAATCCCGTCACCCTCTCCCGCTACCCCGTCACACACTCTCGCTACCCCGTCACTTTCTCGTTACTCCGTCACTCTCTCGTTACTCCGACACTCTCTCGTTACTCCGACACTCTCTCCCCTTGTCCTTCTCTGTCTTAATTGCACATATTTACACATTTTTCCATGCTAGCTTCTGAAATTTTTTCAACATTCAGACAATGACAGCAGATTACTTCAGCGAATGAATTTACCGACGGTGCAAATGCAAGAAAAGAAGTCTAAGGAATGGATATGAAATATACGTCAGAGATAAGAGTTTGGGATTGACATGACCTGGAATATTGTGAGCGATAACAGCTGGACTATTGTGATGTACATCCAGCTACTAGACAACATGCTCTCCATTGCAATTGTAAATGATATTTGTTGCAGAAAATCTATACCATCCGATTCCCAATTTATTCAAATCTAAACTGATTCATATAAATACAATTGGTACGTGAATGAGTAGCAATGACGTGAATAATAAAGTTTTGAAATAAGACACAACATAGAGGATTTCATATGTTTGAACGAAACAAAGGCATTAACTACAGCAATATTTAATTGACATTCGAAATTAGAATCGAAACTATTTTTAGTTGACAGCGATAAATATGAGAAAGAATTGCGGGAATTGAGGGAATTTAATGGAATTTGGGAGGAAGAATAAGAACCTGGAAAAGAGAATAGAATTTGAACGGAGTGTGTGCGCGTATGAGTGTGTGCGTGTGTGTGTGCGTTTGTGTGTGTGTGTGTGAAAGAGAGTGAGAGAGAGAGAGAGAGAGAGAGACAGACTGACAGACGGAGAGAGATGGGACCAAGAGGGGCGGGGTAGGGAGGGAGGAGGGGAGGGGGAAAAGAGTGGCGTCACACGTGAGAGCATAGACTAAGGAAGTATCCATACTCTCTGGTGAGAGAAGTGCCAGGACACCTGGAGGAACAA